>CAIGRO010119248.1:0-12984 GCA_903798355.1 Fraxinus baroniana | reverse complement strand
TTTTTTTTTTTTTTTTTTCGGGTTTTTTTTTTTTTTTTTAGCAATTGAAAAATATTCTAAATACAATGGCAAAAACAATTATCACTTTTATTGACAATTTTCATATAAAACAAAGCTAAACGAACGATATTCGGTATGGTTAAAAAAATTGATTTTTTTTTTATTTTTTAGCAATTGGAACAAATTATAGACCCAATTGTAGAAACAATTATCACTTTAAATATTTTTCAGGTGGAAAATTATACCAATCAAACACAATTAATTACAATTCTCAGTAAAACAATTTTTAGACAATTCAATTCCTTGTAAAATATTTTCTTTCTACCTTCACAATCAAACGGACCTAAGTTACATTTGAAAGGTCAAATACATGGAATTGGAATATGAAAACCAAATCTGACCAACTTAATTATTCTAGTCATTTCATGAACGTGGAAAAAATGAAAAGCATTATCATATTTCTTACTCCCCAACCCTAAAAATAATTTATTCTTGTGCTAATCCAAACAACAACGCAGAGCGAAATATATCTGAATATAGCAAGCAATTTAAGCAATAAGTGGTTGATTATGAAACTTTTCGCCTTTCGTTTATTAGGATTTCTTCTTCTTGGTGGCTTGCTGCCTACCCATGCTCGGGAACGTCGTTATAAGTTTGTGGCGAGTATAATGCCTATATTTCTTAGTGTTTTGGCAGCACAATTTTACAATTTTGAAGCTGATAAGCTTTGTCTTTTTGCAGTTGAGAGATGCTCCATACACAAGGCTTTGCACCAACAAGACCATCTTGAAAATAAATGGACAATTTCCAGGACCAACTATATTTGCTACTAAAGGAGAAACCGTCATTGTTGATGTTTATAACCGGGCAAACGAAATCATCACTATTCACTAGCATAAACCTCTATATGTATTTAGCAAACTTGGGGGACTATTGTTGCGTTCACCACCAGGCTCTAGTCAAAGTGCCACGTTGCAGTCCATGTGGAAATGAAAGTCAACAAAGACTCAATCATTCAAAAGCAAAGAAGTCAAACAAAGGCTAAAGCTCTCGTGTCGAAGCACTGCCTAAATGGCTGACACTCTTAAGCTGAAGAACTACATAAGAAATCAAAGACGAAAACGAAACTCTTCAATGAGGAACCACCAACACGAAGCTCCCACTGGCTGAAGCCTTCAGCTCACCCGAAGTCCCTGAAACAGAAGCTGCCTCTTACAAGATTTGTAGACAATCTTTAGAGATAATTAATGTAATATTTGTAATAAAGAGTTTCAAGTATGTATAGGGTGACTGACCTGTTGGAAATGTATTTAATTTATGATAGACTGTGATGTGAGGCTTCGGTCAAGGAGATAAGACCACGTGGTTCTAATCCAATGATGACCACGTCGGTCAGAACTCTATAAATAGGCTGTCTTTGTAAATTGTAAAGGATGATCTTTTAAATATTGACTCTAATGCATAAAGATACACTCAAGAAATACACTCTCAATATATTCTATTGCTTGTTCGACAATTGTTAAGTTTGATCTTCGGTTAATGACATTTTATTGGTGATTATTTGTTAGCGCAATTATCTTAGTTACTACCGTAGGTGATCGGACACTTGTGTCTCAAGTCGTAAAGCATCTCCTGCGTTCATGCTCTCCCTTTCTCCGTCCGGTTCGTCGGTCAAAATGTGCAGGAATTTGCTTGCGTCGGCGTGAGTGGACTCAACATCTGTTGTCCACTTTGGAGTCACGAAAAATGGGGTCATCCGTTTTCATAACGAATTCGATTTTACTCTTAATACATGAGAGTTAACTAAAATGATATCATCTAGCTAATTGTCTTAGAATTGATTTCGCCAACTCAGAATAATAAATTTAGCATCGGTTTGACAATTTTATAAATAATTTATAAAGAGGAATTGTAGTAAGTACAATGAAATGTGTAGAAAAGAATAATAAATAGTAGTTATAAATGAGGTGGAAATTAATATTTAATTTTGACCAAATTCATAAAATATTTATAAATTGATATCCAATTATCCAAACGGAGGCTTAGTAGTGAAGTAGTGTTTCATGAGTAGGCCTCTAGAACACAACAATCGGCGAAATGCGGATAATTTATACTCCCAATATCTGGTAGAACAAATTTTTTGATGCATTGTCAAAAAAATGTCTTACTTCTTCAACATATAGTATAAGCTCGTCAGCTACGCTTGATGTATAGATATCATTGGTAGAGTGTAAAACTAGCAATTTGCCGTAGCATCAACATGGAGGCATATCTGGAGGTGGAGGCAACATTCTAGCCTCTTTTTGATTGCCATCTTTGGTAATGAACACCATCTCCATTCCCCAACTCACATGGCGCTCTAAATGGCAATGCAACAACCAAACACCTACATATTGAATAAGCGTTTTAAGATAAGCTCTCAAGTCTCGAAGATGATGATAAAATGATAAGAAAAAATGTAGAAAATTGCTACCTGTACATATTTTTTTAATATATGGGGTTAAATGTGTTGAGCTGGCAAGATTTCATTGGCTAGTTTAACTTTATTTTTTGTCCAGTAGCTTGCCAGCTCAGTAGTATGTAACTCCATTTATTAAAACATTGTGTACAAGTAGCATATTACAAAAAAATATATCAAGTGTATAACAATGAAGTCAAGGAGACAATGTCTTACCAGGATTACTTGCTTTGAATCTTACTGTTGTCCAACCATTTATAGGAACCGCGATGGTGTTCATTAGAGGAGGGTCGACAAGATTATAATTCAATGTATCTTTGTCTCTATCAAAGTTTCCAAATCCCCACCCAACTACATAAAAGCTCTGTCCATGTAAGTGTATAGGATGATCTATTCCTCCAAGTATGCTTGTTCCCTGGAAAACAATCTCCACTGTAGAATTATAGTCAAGAACTTTTACTTCTGTGCCATTTCGAGGCCTCCATAGGGCTTGAGGGACAATATCTGCAGTATAATTGTAAGTAAATGGGGGATCACTAGGAAAGTCATCACCGAAGACATTTCTGATGCGTCGATAGTAAGCCTGAAGAATGGCAATGCTAGGCTGCACGAAGGTTATGTTATTCACACTTGCTAGTAAGCGTTCATTCAAAGGCCCATCACAAGAATTATTAAAACAAGGGACTGCATTGATGGAAAATGTGAAGAGATACGTATTCGTCACATTTTTAGGAACGTCGACAGGATAATCTTTATTTCCTAAACTTTTGAGTCTTGCTGTAAAACTAACTGAAGCATTTGTATCGCTGAACGTGGGAAGACTTGGAAGCAATGGCGACGATGGAGAGGTATAATTTCCTTTGTACTCGATAATTGCTGTTGTGGTTATGTTGCCGAAGTCTGTTGCACTAGCGTAAGCGTTGGCAGCCATGTAGTAGTGACTAGGTTTTTGGTTAGCTTTCAACAAGAAATCAATGGTTTGTCCAGGAGAGATGGTAATATAATCACTTTTGATTGGCTTCGTGTAGCTAGCATCCGATCCAACTACTATGACACTGTGGTTTGCAATGGAAAAGAACATAATATTGTTCATGACTGCATTAATCATTCTAATCAAATAAGTTTTCCCATATTCCACCGTCAGCTTAAATGTATCTGCATAGGAAAAAAATTAAAATAGTTAGAACTTTAATAGTTTTTTCTCGAAGTATCCTTGTTTTAGATTAAAATTTGAGAACCTTTTATACTTATCTTGATATAGAAAAACTTTATAATGGCACTTCATATATTAAAATTTGTTACACGTTATGAATATCTTTTGTACTTTTGTGTACCTAAATTTGCACCCAAGTTCATGTATTATAATTCTCTCTTTAAAACTATAGTAAAGTTGTTGACTTGTTCTTTCTTCCGTACAAAATATTTGTTCAGGTAACATAGGAAAAGGATAAGAATTACCAATGTTTGGATAAGCTTGAAAAGTTTCAATAAATTATTTTTTTATTAGTAAAAGTTACAAATAAATAAGTTAGTTATTTGACAATAATAGTAAGAATTACTTCCAAAATTAAATAACCATTTTAAGTTAAAAATATGAAAAAAGTAGGCTATTCAACCATATTTAGAAACAATAAATTACATCAGGTAACATAGGAAAAGGATAAGAATTACCAATGTTTGGTTAAGCTTGAAAAGTTTCAATAAATTATTTTTTTATTAGTAAAAGTTACAAATAAATAAGTTAGTTATTTGACAATAATAGTAAGAATTACTTCCAAAATTAAATAACCATTTTAAGTTAAAAATATGAAAAAAGTAGGCTATTCAACCATATTTAGAAACAATAAATTACATAAAAACCACTTCTACTTTCTTTTCATTGTGCTTAATAATACTACTTTTAAGTTGAAATCACTTAAGAAACCAACCTGATCTTGAGCATGGGTAGAGATCACCAGGTTGACCATTTATGAGGAAAGCATCAGAATCATTTGGCCCCCCTCCATCATTAAGAAATTCGGTAAGAACTGCCTGTATATCACTCTTCCACCATTCCCCTGTATTATACCACCAGATTCAAACATTCAGTTTCTTAAGTCAATTTTTTTTTTTGCAATCGTAAAATATTTTTAATTACCTAATATGATGGGCACTTCTGCATCAGGCTTAGGAAAAGGATAATTATTTTTCTTCTTGGGATATATGATGATTGCGCCGTGCACGGTGGCACGTGACCAGTCGCTGTGGGCATGCCACCACAAAGTTCCTATCTCATCCGAAAGTATAATCTTTTGGCTAAAGTTTGAACCCGGTTGAATGGGACACTGAGTAATATACTCAGGGCCATCTGACCACGGATACCTAGGCTGCTTGACTCCATGCCTACAAAATTGATTTCGCATTACAGATTATTAGATTTAAGTGTACTGTACAGTCAACAGCATTAAAGGCGAAAAAATAAGTTAAAAATTTTGTTTATAAATATTTTTCAATCTGATTCAATATTGCATACTATACGTTCTCTGAATCGATAAACAAGTGAGCACAGAAATTCCTACCAATGAATGGTTACATTTTCTCTTGCTCGGTTATACACATCGACGACTATTGTGTCTCCTTCAGTGGCATATATAGTTGGCCCTGGAAATTGTCCATTTACTACTAATATGCTTTTGTTGCTGCATAGCCTTGTGTATGGAGTATCTGTCAACTGCAAACCAGCAAAACCAAAGGAGTTTCAGAGTTTATGATGGCTGGTGATTGCCAGAATCTTTTGTTTCCAAGAAAATAAAGAAATTTGGAACCACTAATCATTTCTCCAAACCCAAAATGTAAGTACAGCCAGTTTCACCTTACTTCTCACACAGTTCACACTTTAATACGTGAAAAAGATGAATCCCACATGATATGTCTAAAAATTAATAAATATCAATGAACATGAGCATATAACTTATTTCATAATCTCCATTACAAAAATAAGCTTACCACAAACTTATGTCGACGGATGAGAGCAGCTTGAATAGGGAGCACCCCTCCTAAAAGAAGAAAACCTAGTAAATGTAAGAGAGAAACCTTCATATCTGACTCACTGTTCGCAATAAAGATATGATCATGTGCTGTTTTTAGGCTATCTGGGACTTCTTTATTTGCAGAATTTTTTCAAGTATACACATACAATATATATAGATGCTGCAGGAGGTAAAGAAAAATGGGAGCTGATTTTGGCCACGTTGAAGATGGATGATTACGGAAGCACGTCTCTTACCAATAAATTTCAAATTTGTATACCAGTCAAAGAATTGAAGCAATCTTTATGTTCTTGGATCTTTCTTCTGTACTGACTTTCATTGTCAGATTGTTTGAATTTGGAACATCCTCACTGGTGGAGGATTATTTAGCTTTCAATCATGCCACACATGCTCAAAACCATATTAAAAAACGGGACACATGTTCACACGTAATTAGACAATTTGAAAAATAAAAAATCCAAATGAGTGTTGTCAGGTCAGTCTATCCACCATTTTCCTGTTTTTGAGCTTGTTCAATCATTATTATTGTTTTAACTTTTGGGTTGCTCTCCTTTTGGTAGTGATTGAAAGAAATGGAAATGAAAATATAGTGAATACTGTTCAAATTTAGTAATTAATTAACATAATAGTTGACAATAATGTATTCAAATTAACTTAATTGACATAATAGTAGATGGTGTCACGTGACATTATATCATTGAATCGTTTAAAATATAGTCAATTTTTTCATCTAATCTGCTAAGAATTTGAGAAGGTGATATGACGCGATATGAAATATATAACACACAACTAATAAGCAAGAACAAGATTTAAAGAAAATAAACAAGGAGATGAAATTGACAGAGGAACCTAATATTTTATTATCGACAACCAATGGAGAAAAAAATGCAATTTCTTCAATATTCAACTTCTATGAACTGAATAAAAAGAAATTTGCGACTCATTCGAGCGATAAGCGGGCGACTACTCGGCAACAGGCATGCGACAAACTCCCTGTTCCAATTTTGCTCATTTCACTCAAGCGAGAATCGAGCGTCTGTCCAGCGCCGACAATCTGCCTTTTTTTTTTTTTCCTTCTGGACCCTATTTTGACATTTTCAAGCCCAATACTCCAAAACGTGAAACCCTAGACCCAATTTGGACTGGATTTAAATCACAAAACCCAACAATCTCCACCTTGACACAAATTCTGATGCAACGAACGAAGCTCCAAAATTTATCTACCTAGAAAAATAAGTCTGATTGCAGGGAAAATACATTGATCTCTTCAACCTGAATCAAACATCTCCAACACTTAAAATATTTTTCCTCTTCCACCATATCCAAACATAGATACAAATGAATCCAAACCTCGGGTTTCCAAAATTCACAACGAATTCAAAATTTACTAAACATGATCGAAGCACACCCTGTAACAGAATCACTACTAAATGCTTTAACTGAAAGCCATTGGCTAGACTCGTCACATTCAACAACTCCAAAAGCATGCGCATTCAGATCAGCATCCCCATACCTATTTCCAATGTGTCTCTCCCTAGCCATTGAGTATAATGGAACCGTAGACTATGGTGGCAAAGTGGAATTACACATATTCCCCAAACTCGACAGAGTAGTATTCTTCAAAAAAGACCTAAAGCCAACTCCCAACGGTACTGTACCAAATTGTATATCCACCACAGTACCAAACACGTGCTGATGTTTATTCACTAATTCTACACAACCTTGCAAGATGTATAACTGAGACTTTCTCTACCCCTCCAATACAACACAGACACCATTCCAGACCTTCAAGACTCCATTTGCACCAGAGAACGTGTACCTTCTTGAATCCAGGATACTCGACAAGATGATGTTCTTCTTCAAGTCCGAAACATGTCGAACATGGCCAAAGTTCTGATTGTTCCATCTACCAACTTCAATCTGACTCTCCCAATACCAGCTACCCAACAAGATTCATTGTTTCCCATGACAACGGCACCTTGCGTTACCGTCTCATATGATTCAAACAAATCCTGATTGGGACTCATATGAATCCTTCACTTTTGGCACGTTTATTTGTTACTGTATAGCAACATATGGTGTTCCTTTTCTTGATTCTGTTTCTAGAAAATGATAATTCTCTCTAGAATACTTGTATGTATATATATATATATTATGGCCATGTTTGTTTCTATTGGGTTTTGTGACTTAAATTCAATCCAAATTGGGTATAGGACTTTGCATTTTGGAGTATTGGACATGAAGATATCAAAATAGGGTCCAAGAAGGAAAAAGGCAGATTGGAACAGGGAGTTCGTCGCCCGCCTGTCGTCGAGGTGTCGCTCGAGCGAACGCAAATTTGTTTCCTTCTTTTTCGATTTTATGCGACTTTTAACCTAGTTTTATATATTGGGTTAATTCTAGAGTTTGGACATGTCTCTTATAAATAGTAGGCTCTTCATTCACTTTGAAAAGTTCATGGCAGTAGAAAATTTCGAAAATTGTATTTTCTCTCCAATGGTTGTCTTTAATAAAATATTCTATTCATCTGCCAATTTCATCTTTTTGTTTGCTTTTCTTTAAATCTTGTTCTTATTTATTTGTTTGTGTGATCTATACTTCATATCGCATCATATCATATCCTCGAGTTCTTAACAAGTGATATCAGAGCCAAGGTTCAGCAGAGCAAAGATTTGATTAGTTTGAGGTTTTTTTATCGATGGCTACTATGAAGTTTGATATTTCGCTGTTGGATCGCAGTACAAGATTTTCGCTGTGACAAGTGAAGATATGATATTCCGCCGTTGGATCGCAGTACAAGATTTTCGTTGTGACAAGTGAAGATGAGAGTCTTATTGGCCCAGATGGATTTGGATTATTCTTTGTTGGGATTTGATAGAATGCCCACAAGTTGGACAACAGATGAGAAACAACAGAAGGATCGCAAGACACTTTTGCATCATCTTCATCTATCTAACAACATTCTTAATGACGTCTTGAAGGAGAAAATAACAACTGCATTATGCTTGAAACTGGAGCAATTATGCATGGCCAAAAGTCTGACCAGCAAATTGCATCTGAAGCAAAGACTTTATTCTCATCGCATGGCAAAAAGTCGATCACTGAAAGATTATTTGGCTATGTTTCAAGAAATCGTCGCTGATCTGGAGGCTTTAGAGGTAAAATATGATGAAGATAACTTTACCTTAATCCTGTTGTACTCGTTGCCTGGTTCGTTTTCATCGTTTAGGGATACGATTATATATAGTCATTACGCATTCACCATTGAAGACATTTATGATGCATCGTTCTCAAAGGAGAAGATATAGCATCTAGTTGGAGCTGGTTCCAGAGATGATAAAGCTCTTGTGGTTTGTGGTGATCGGTAAAAGGGCAAGGCGAGGGTGGATTTCAACAATAATGTCTGCTTTTACTGCAAAAAGAAAGGACACATTAAGAGGGATTGCGAGAAGTTGCAGGATAAGGGTAATTCAACTGCAAATCGAGGGAGACAATCAAAGACTTCAGGTGAAGTTGACCGTGCAGAAAACTTTGTAATTGAGGGAGATCTTCTGAAACAGTGATCCAATGTACCGTTGTCATGGGAAACAACGAATCTTATTGGGTAGCTAGTATTGGGAGAGTCTATTGAAGCTAGTGATGGAACAATCAGAACACTTGGTCAAGTTCGACATGTTCTAGACTTGAAGAAGAATATCATCTCGATGAGTACATTGGATTCAACAGGGTACATGTTCTTTGGTGCATGTGGAGTCTTGAAGGTCCGGTAAGGTGTCCGTGTTGTATTGGATGGGCGAAGAAAGTCTCAGTTATACATCTTGTAAGGTTGGAAAGAATCATTGAAGAAATATCAACACAAATTTGGTACCATGGTGGATATATAATTCGGTACAGTACCGTTGGGAGTTATCTCTAGGTCTATTTCGTATAATACTACTATGTCGAGTTGGGGGATATGGGTAATTCCAATTTGCCACCCAGTCCACAATTCCATTGTATTCAACGACTAGGGAAAGACCTATTGGAAATAGGTACGGGAATGCTTATCTGAACGTGCATGCTTTTGGAGTTGTTGAAGGTGATGAGTCTAGCCAAGGGCCTTCAGTTGAATCATTTAGTGGTAGTTTTGCTACAGGATGTGTTTCGACTATGTTTGATAAATTTTGAATTTGTTGTGAATTTTGGGAACCCGGGGATTGTTCATTTTTATTCATGTTTGGATATAGTGGAAGAAGAAAAATATTTTTTAGTATTGGAGAGGTTTGGTTCAAGTTAAAGAGTTCAGTGTGTTTCGCTGTTGTCAGACATATTTTTCCAGGTTGAGAAATTTGGGAGTTTCGTTCGTTGCACCGAAAATTGTGTCAATGTGAAGATTGTTGGATTGTGTGACTCAAATTCAGTCTAAATTGGATATAGGACTTTGCGTTTTGGAGTATTAGGCTTGAAGATGTCAAAATAGGGTTTAAGAAGGAAAATAGACGAATTGAAAGCACTGGATGGACACCCACCTCTCGCTTAAGCGAGAGAAGCAAAATTGGAACAGGGAGTTCGTCGCCCATCTATCGCTGAGTTTCGCTCGAGCGACGGGCCGTAGATATGATTCCTTCTTTTTTGATTTTATGCGATTTTTAATCTAGTTTCCATATTTTAGGTTAGTTTTATGGTTTGGACATGTCTCCTATAAATAGTAGCCTCTTTATTTAGTTTGAGAAGTTCATAGCAGTAGAAAATTGCGGAAGTTGTATTTTCTCTTCATTTGTTATCTTTAATAAAATATTCTATTCATCTGCCAATTTCATCTTCTTGTTTGTTTTTCTTTTAAATTTTGTTCTTATTTATTTGTTTGTGCGATCTATACTTCATATTGCGTCATATCACCTACTCGAGTTCCTAATAGTTTTGAATTAAAATCATATTTTAATTTACGTCCAAGTCAAACGATCAATATTAACCACATCTTTCATGTATTTCACAATCTCTCTTGGTGTACAAAATTATTTTTACAAAAGTTGTACAGACAATATACACATGGTGGGATCCGTAATTTTTTTTTTTTTTTTTTTAAAATACATGTGGAGCCTGACCCCTTGTGAGGGCCTTGCGAAAATAATTCTGGCAAGCCAGAATTATTCAAGATTTCAATGCTGGACTTTTGCGTTTTGTCCGTGTATCAAGGTGTCCTCTTGATGTGTGTGTGTGAGAGAGAGAGGGAGAGAGAAATAGAGAGGGCGGGGAGTAGGGGTGGGATAGAGACATCTAGGGGGTGGATAGCGACAGCTATGAAATATTTTTTTTATTATTATTATTTGAGATATTTTTGCTTTCTTCAGATTATTATTTAAGAATTTAGACAGCTATGGAATATTTTTTTTTATTATTATTTGAGATATTTTTGCTTTCTTCAGATTATTATAGATTTAATTCATTATTATAATTCTTATCTTAATATTTATTCTTTGTTATATTTTAATTGGTGTTCAAAAAAAAGTAAATCGTGATTAAGCTTGAAGGTCAAATTTCAAACTTTACGAAAAGCATTTTCTTATTTTTAATTTTTAATCATTTAAAAAAATTATTTGATATAAAATAATACATATAGACATCTAAAATTATAAAACACTATATTTACTTAATAGTTTTTACAATTAGTCAAATATACAATTTTCAAAGAAAAAACTTGAAATTAAAGCTAAATAAAAAGTTTTTAAAAAGGGGAAAAATAAAATAAAAATAAAGCGAGCATAGGTGTGCCTAGACACGCATTACGAGTTGATTGCTTAATTTCACGCTTACTATCAACACGTGATATTCACCTACACACGTTTTTTATAATATTGATTTTTATTTATATTCGCAACTAGACACGATTTTTATAATGTTGCTTTTTATTTGTATTCAGAAATGAAGAACAAAAGCACTTTCATTATCTCAATGAATAACGTAATTCAATCATGTTACTTGTAACGAATTGATTGACAAGATTTTTGACATAATGCCATATAACGGCCTCTATTGGGAGGCGCATGCGGCGGGGGATTAATTCAACGTAATTAGATATGTATGTAGAAAAGTTGTACAACGAGGTACCTTATCTACCTCAATGATGCATAAAAATATAATATTAAACGATGTAATCAAAGTTTTGTCGCCTTTATTTTCCACGCGGAAGATTCTCACTAGCATAGAAAATAGCAAAATCATTGCTTGGCAAAAATCGTAGCATAATTGTTCTCTGACATAAATTGAGCCCCAAATTTAAAAATGATTACAAATAAGGAATATGAATTCGTGTTCTTAGTTCTATAATGCAATGAACATTTAATTTTCCATACATATTACATCTAAGATTTTACTAGTAGTTGAATCTTTATACTAATTATATTTAAAAGTTCGTTAAAATATTTCACATCACTCATTTATATCCGCCGTTTGTTAGCACTTGAATCTTTATACTAATTTTGTCTAAAATTCGTTAAAATGGCTCATATATCTCACAAAAGCATATATTTTGATATAAAAAGACAATTATATTCTAACTCCCTATTTGATGTAGATTATAATCAGATTTTTAGTATATTTTGATAAAAGTTGAGAAAATGTATTGTTGAAAAGTTGTGGACACTTTAAAATACTCTGTTAAAATTAACTGTCAACTTTAACTTGAGATTAAAATCTGATTTCAATCAAAACCAATCAGGGGCTTACTTTTTACTAATCCGACACTGCACGTAACATTTCAACAAAGATTTCTACATACTAGAAAAGAAAAGTAAAAAGACGTTAGAAATATAGAATAAACAATTGTGTTTTTAATTTTCTGATTAAAAAAAAAAGGACTAGTACCTTAATGTGCACGTAAATTGTGTCTGGATAGGAAGAACGCGTAACGCTGGATGGTGTTTCTTATTGATGTAGAAAAGTCGTTAGTAGCACTCAGCAGCCTTTGAAAATTCTAGGATGACCTTTTTAACACCGACAACAAATTTCTGTGTGCTCTTACCAAACCAGTGTCGAATTTCAATTGTCATATACTTTAAAAAAGTCACCCAAGTCTGCACTAAATCATAAGTATCGAAGAAGCTTTTGAGAATAAAACTGTTATTTCGATTAGATAAGCAGTGGGTTTGGAATAAACAAATATTCTACTTGTACAACACCGGTTCACAACGTTGGTTGACAATACTCTCACAGTGACGGGTCCCATTGTGTTTAAAAAAAATAAAAAATTATCACCCCACCTATCCCATGTGTGAGAGGTTGTCAATCGACGTTGTCAACCAACGTTGTACGTCTAACACTTCTCTGGGATAAATCCGCTTTCGAGTTTTGACAAGTAATAGTAGAAACGTGTTACCAAGTGCTAGTTGGAAGTAAAAAATACTCGATTTATTTTAATTAAAATGAATCATATCAAACTTGACTCTTCATACTTATCGCCCATGAGTAAGAACATCTCCAAAAGACTCTTTAAACATGAAATACTCTCTATTTTAAAGA
>CAIGRO010119246.1:0-12974 GCA_903798355.1 Fraxinus baroniana | reverse complement strand
TTTAAGATTTTTATGTGGTTGAACTTTAAAAGTGTAACTTATTGGGTCAATATTTATTAATACAAAAAAATAAAAAATTTCAAAATTTTGCGGGGGCGAGTCAATTTTTTTGTGTTGGGGGGGCGTCTCTGTGTGCGAGGCAACCGAATGTGTACTAGAAATGTAGGACATTAGCTTGTTCCATAACGTGGGACTATGTTACTTGACCATAGTAAAAAAGTAAAAGAGGTTAAAAATATTGCAGCTTCGTCTATAAATCTCTGTTTCTATGTGTAAGTTTCTGTCTTCACATCTTGCTCCTTTTTGCTCCCGGGATCGGGATTGGGGCATAATCCCTAACAGCTGCTTCACCTATGTTCCTGAACTACAAAACAATAAGGGTATTTGATATTTCTGATGTTTATTCCATCACATTTTCGTCCTATGATGTTGTAAAAGATTTTCGTTAGTCAGAGGATTAGCATTTCGAGATTATTACAGTCTAACTAGAGGATCTTCGTGTGCTCTAGCGCTTTGTAGGGCGAGTCAAGTGGCCGACTTGTTTCCAACTGTGTCGCCTGAAATTGTTGTTCGAGAGGCGAGGTTAGAGGACTGCTGGGAAGTGGCTGAGACTCACTGCAGTTCCTTCTTCCCTAAATTTCGATTTCCTTATGACTATTTGTTGAGAATTAATCGAGCCATTGGAATATTATTTGGATACTCGATACCAAATGGCTGCAAGAGAACTTGCCTGGTTGCTGTAATTGAAAGTTCAGATCAAGATGCATTTTTTTCAGGGAATGATGACTTCAAAATTGGAGTTTTTGATGGAATGTTTAGTCTAAATAAGGGATATGTAGCCGGGATATTGACTGTGGATACTATCGCTAATTTTCTTCCACGAAAAGGTCCCCTGCAGCAAAGAAGGTAAGCAGTACTATACGGGCATATTTGGTATGCAATAGGTTATAAGTTTGCTCGACTTTCGCTTAGCTATTGCATCATCAGCTTCTCCTCTGATGTTGAATTCTTATCTTGTTCAAGAATTTATTAAAGCATTGTCTCATCTCTTACAAATTAATAGCAACGACATGTGGTATCATTGTGGACAGGACAGGAATTGCATATATATCAAATGTTGCTGTCCGAGAAAGGCACCGTAGAAAGGGAATTGCGAAAAGACTGATAGCTAAAGCAGAGGCAACAGCCAGAAGCTGGGGGTGCCATGCCATTGCATTACACAGTGACCTTAACGATCCCGGTGTCACCAAGTTGTATAAAGGGCAGGGGTTTAAGTGCATTAAGGTGCCAGAAGGAGCGAATTGGCCCCATCCAAGAAGTTCATGTGTCTTCCAGTTCAACTTCATGATGAAGCGCCTGAATCCTCCCATCAAGTCTCAGATTGTATAAAACAACCACTTTTCAACTCGAGACAACTATGAAATTCTCAGCATGATACGAACATCTTTGAGAATTCAACGACTGGTTTATGTGCCCTATTTCTAGTTATCAAGAAACTCTCCACTGCAAGGCTTCTATAATGGCCAAGGTGGTTAGACCAATGAAAAGCACTCTCAGGTCTGATGAATATAACCTTTTGTAAATGAAAGAAGGGTAAAAAACCTTGTGTTTGTGTGTGTGTGTGTGTAAATAGATAAGTTGCAACTTGTGGATTACAAGTATCCAAACATACTATTGGATAGCTGGACACTAAAGTGACCAAAACTTTAGCTTATTTTCTTTATTTACTGTTGAGTAAACGAATACTATCTAAGGTACCTTGCTCCTCGGGTTCATACTGTTCCGGCCGCTTGCTACAAGAAATCAATGCTAGATTAACCTGGGAACTTTCCTTTTTCTAAACACGAGGTGGAAAAGTGGAAAAACGATACAAGATTGTAAAAACCATTAAGTACAACGTTGTGTAGAATAGCAGTTAGTATAAACAAAAGCTAGGAAAAGTATATACCTTATCTATATATGACTCAGTTTGATACTCTCTCCCTCTCCATCTTGGTTCAACAGAGACTGCTACCTGATAATATCTAAATAATGCTAATGGAATAGTAGAAACTGATTTGGATGCATCTAGATGATTAAGTCGACACAGTCCATCACTCATTTCTATCTATTTATAAACACTTCTTATACACTCTGTTATAGTCTTTAGTCACCTTGTGCACGAGGCAACTGATCACCCTTGACTTACTACATCATTTATTGGAAAACTTGTTACAGAATAATTACAAATTTAGTTCACGTTAATTGAAATATTACTCGTTTGTGAGGTCTATATTTAACAGTCTTTTTATATAGTTCTTGGTCAGTGCGTTACGTACTTCTCATATACTTTTCATATTTTTGATAACTTATATACTTTAAAATGGAC
This sequence comes from Fraxinus baroniana, assembly GCA_903798355.1. Taxonomy (NCBI): domain Eukaryota; kingdom Viridiplantae; phylum Streptophyta; class Magnoliopsida; order Lamiales; family Oleaceae; genus Fraxinus; species Fraxinus baroniana. The sequence goes on along the minus strand of CAIGRO010119246.1, from coordinate 10,606 downwards.
GTTCCTTTAATTTTTTCAGAAATGGGGAAAAGCTCCCTTTTCTTCAATTTTCTCAAAAAGTTATTGGTTCATAGGGATATTACAATACCGTTAATATAGCATGGCTAGAGAGTTGAGTCGTACTAAAAAAGTCTTATTGTTTTCGACTTGACACACATAAATATAATCACATATTAAACTCGACACGAATTCTTAAACTATGAATTGACATAACACACTCTACATCATCACAGTGTTGCAGTCTGCGTTCCCGACGCACCTGATGGTGATGTACTTTTCTTTCCTTGCCATCTGATTTGGTCACATGATCTTATTTTATACTCAACATGACCAACTTCCACAATCATGGGAATTCACAAAATCAAGAAATTGGTCCCAACCAGCAACATAATCTTTCCCATAATTAATTATTTTGGATTACGTTTTTGTTAAATCGAGAATTAATATTGTATTCTTCATCATTAAAATCGAAGAGTTAAATCCTAATTAAAGGAAAACAAAATTAAACGTACTCTTTAATGTTACATCAACGTGTAAAAGTGAAATGTATCCAAACAAACTATTTCTTTCCTGTAACAGCAGTAGCCAGTAGGTTTCTTGAAAATTTCCCAATTCCCTGTCTTTCTCTCTCTTTATTATACCCATTGAATTTGAATGCCGTCTCTTGTAACCGCAGATATTCCATGGCATGCATGAAGTTGGGATCCAAGGCAGACGTGTTTTACCTGGATGGCAAAACCTGGTTAGTGATCATTCTACAATTTTTTTGGACCCCTTATTTCAGTTTTGTTGAATTTAGAGTATAGTGATTAGGTACATTTGATTACCGAGGTGGGTTTATTTGTTTTGAGCTATTTCTTCTTCCAGTGAAAAATGTACTTGTAATAATGGTGCTTGATGATGTTGAAGCCAGTGCCTAATGGTATTTGTTTTATTTCTCAATTATAGAAACCGTAGGTTGCGTACAATCAGTTCTTGAAATTGGCTTGTAATATGCTTATAAGCCCACAAGACTGGCCTTCAACGAGCAATGTGGAACTTAGATTCTAGGTACAATCCACCCCACTTCAGAACAAAATGACCTTTTTTTTTTCCAGATAGGTGACTCCATCGAGCAAGTCTTGTACTGGGAATAGCCCCCTGTCCGCTTTATGTTTGAGTAAGGATATTAATATTTCAAGTACATTGGGTAGAGCTCATCCTTGAAACGTCTTGTAATGTTAGATAAGTCGGATATGCTTATAAACCCATAAGGTAGGCCTTCCAAAAACAGTGTCAGATGTATCAATACATAGAGCAGTTTATAGGAGTAGGGTAGAATAATGGAGTTGTTTGGATGTTTGTTGACCTTAAAAAATATGGATAGATGAATTTCTGTCCTTGAAGGGTCTGACGTTAATCCTTGTATACCTATCAATTGTTATACCTGAAATGCAGTTTCTAGTCCCGAAGATTGGAAGCAAGCACACTATAACAGTAGGTGTTTTAAGGTTATAGCAGAGAGAAACACAACTACTGGGGGAAACTGGATGTAATTGGATACTACACAGTGAATTTCATTCATTATGTTAGAAAGATGTTGAAAATGAGGTGTTTTTCCGGAGAATTGGTTTCGTTCCTCCAACTCTACAATAGCATGCCTGAATTCTCAAATTATTTTCTTAAGGCACGAAACTTGGACCCATCTACTTAATAGATATGTATTTTTGACATAGAAGTATTTTGATACACAGTATTTACTTTGTATTCTGGTTTTGGTGATATATTTATATTGCTTCACAGTTCATTTCAATCTGACTAATTTTGTGTGCTTTAATGGTATTTGAATTTGTTATATTGAGTTAACATAGTTGTTTACTTAAATGGACGAAATTCCAACAAAGTGAAATGACATACGATCCTGCATAGTTTTCTGAATTATGATACCCTGAATCGTGCACATTGCTTACTAATACTTATCCCGGACCATTCTCTGCAGGCTCTGCTCCACTGGCCTTCCAAGTGATATTCACATTGAAGTCGGTGAAATAAGCTTCCATCTTCACAAGGTAGTTGTCTGTTGATTTTATATTCGCATGTATTGTTAAATTTACTGCACCATATTTTTCTCCTTTTTGCGTATCATCGAGAAACATAGTGATCTACATTGTTCTGGTTTCAAGATTTTGGCAATAATCATGAAATTCATTGTATAGTTTCATTTTTCCCCAATTGATGGGAGTCATCCATTATCATTGTTTTGGCTCACCTATATATAAAGTTGCTGATTTGAATGTAATATCAAGATAAAATGAAAACAAAACAAGTTTTCATGCTCCTCACATTTCTCTTAGAAGATAGACACATCTTTTCATATTCTTCCGCTTATTATATCCTCTTCTAATATTTTTTTGTTATATGCCTATGTAATCTATCGTTGACTAGCTTTGACACTTCAGCTGTGTTTTCCAGTTTCCATTGTTATCTAGGAGCCGATTGTTGGAGAGGCTTATCCAAGAACTTTCCGAGAACATGAAGTGCGAGGAGGAAACAAAAAGTGTTTTACAACTCCACGATTTACCTGGTGGAGCAAAATCCTTTTTGCTCATAGCCAAATTCTTTTATTCTGTTAGAGTAGAACTTACTGCAATTAATGTAGTGAGCCTTAGGTGTGCATCTGAGTATCTTCAAATGACTGAGGATTATGGAGAAGGAAACCTCATTGCATTGACTGAAAGTTTCCTCAACGACGTATTTGAGAGTTGGGTCGATTCCATTAAAGCCCTCAAAACTTGTAAAGAGTTCCTTCCCCTCACAGAAGAACTTCATATAGTTTGTAGATGTATTGATTCATTGGCTGCAAAAGCTTGTACTGATCCGAGTCTTTTAAGTTGGCCCGTGTCCGGACAATGTGCTACTCAGAGTCGAGTGGACACTTCTCTATGGAACAGGATAAACTCAACTTCAAAGCAAGATCCCATGACTGATGATTGGTGGCATGAGGATGTGGTGTCTCTTCAATTGCCTCTTTTCAAAAGGTTGATCCTGGCAGTTGGTTCCAAAGGCATGTCACCAGAGAGAATTGCAGGTTCAATAATGTTTTATGCTAAAAGGCATCTGCCATTACATGGTAGGAAATCAAGCTTTCAGAATTGTAACCTTTCCAATATATCAGAAGCAAATCATAGGACTCTTCTTGAAGAGATAGTGGAATTACTACCTAATCAAAAAGGCATTATACCTACCAAGTTCTTGCTTAAACTTCTGAGGACATCCATGATTTTACATGCTAGTCCATCATGTCGAGAAATCTTGGAAAGAGGGATTGGGGCACAATTGGATCAAGCAGTTCTTGAAGATCTTCTCATCCCAAATACAGGGTACTCAGTCGAGACCCTTTATGACATTGACAGTATTCAGCGGATTGTTGGTCATTTCATGTCGATGGATCAGGAAGAAACTGATTCTACCTCAAACTCTTTCGTAGATGAGGATCAATTTGCTAGAGATTCTTATTCACTTACGCCTATGACAATGGTGGCTAATCTAGTGGACAGTTATCTGGCTGAGGTGGCACCTGACGTTAACTTGAAATTAACTGAATTCCTGTCACTTGCTGCTATAGTTCCCGACTATGCTAGATCACTACATGATGGAATATATCGGGCAATCGATATATATCTCAAGGTAATAATAGAATTTATTTCTTTTCCTTGAGATTATAATAATTTTTCAGCCTAACACTTTGGTGAGACGTATTATATCGTACTCGAGATTTTTAGATATGGAAAAAAAATTAAAATATTATCTATTATACTATCATTACAATATAATATCACACTCACTTAAAAAACACACTGGGATTTGTTCGTGCTATTGATTTTACACTTTTTTTAGTCAACTAATACAGTAATTATTTTTTTGGGGATTTAGCATTCTCAGGGTCTGTTTGCAGAACTTTGATATATTCTTGGGGAGCATATTATTATAGCAACAGATGAAAAAGGTTGTTGGAGAACTTGTGAATATATTGAAGGCTTAATGAATTTATGCATAGAAAACCTATGGACCACTAGATTGCCTACTTAGAGGATTCCATTGTGCCATGACATTTAGAAAGTTTGCCTATATTTAATTGCATGGTTTGTTTATTCTATGGGGTAATGGTGGGTTTTTTTTTCCCTTTTCCCATTGTTCATAAAGTTTTACAGATGTTATATCATCAAATAGAGGAATTTAATACGTTATTCACAAAACATAACTCTACTGCTAACATATGCCCTCAACCATGGATCAACCTAATATACAAAAGGATTTATTAGGGGGCTGTTTTTTTTTTTTGCCAGAAAGGTATGAGGAGAACTTGTATTTTTCGTCTCGATTATTAATGAGAACCTGGGACGGTGACTGGATGTAGTTTTCACCTAGAAATTTTGAACCGCTATTAATCTGTGTACTCCTTTTTCTAACTGCTTTCGTGATTATTACTGCTTTTTCAGGCTCATCCCTGGCTAACAGACTCAGAAAAAGAACAGCTTTGCAGGGTCATGAATTTCCAGAAGTTCTCAGTGGAAGCCAGTACACATGCAGCGCAGAACGAGAGGCTACCACTGCGCGTTATTATCCAGGTTCTGTTTTTTGAACAACTACGGCTACGGACCTCTGTTGCTGGCTGTTTCTATGTCTCAGACAACCTTGAGAATTCACAAAATCTATGTGGTAACATGGTACCAACAAATGACTGCATCCCAATGAGCTCTTTACGCGACGAGACTCTCACGTTTGATGATATGAGAGAGCGGGTGTCTGAGCTCGAAAAGGAGTGCACGAATATGAAAGAAGAGATGGAGAAGCTCGTGAAGACTAAGGGAAGCTGGAGCAACTTCTTTAGAAAGTTCAGTTTAAAATTTAAGGCAAAGTCTTCAGATCAAGAACCAGAAAACGTGCCCAGCAATGGCGAATCTGAGATTGTTTTGAAAGAAAAACAAAATGAGGATAGTTTTAAGTGAGATGACTGAATATGGAATCATTAAATAAAGTTCTCAGTAGCACCATTTCTTTTTTTCTTGGCAGCTACTAGTGGCATTTAGATTGCTTGTGGGTTAATTGAAAAAAAAATTATTCAGAACATAGATTGTGTTATGCTTCTTCTTCCATTGTACTTTGGAGAACAGCCATTGGTCTATATCTATCATAAAATTGATGATTTTCTTGTAGTCCCACTTGTGGTCAAGTTGCTTTCAATGGCCATATCGTATACAACCCTGAGAGGTTGCTCAATTAGTCAGGTATTGGGTTTGCTCTCCAATGTTCACCAGTTCGAATCTTCTCAGGGCCATTGAAATGAGTACCCGACCGTAAACCTCAGAGCCTCGTGGAATTAGCCGAGGTGGGGGCAAGTTGGCCCAAACATTCACGGTTATTAAAAAAAAATGACCATATTGTACACAGTTTTTTGCCTGTCACGATTATGTGTAGGGAGAGCGAGATAGAGATAAATATCCATTTTGTACAGGATTGAACGTGAGATTGGTTTCCTTAATAGTCTTGCTACTAGCCTTGAAGCATGTTGCTTATAGTAAGGTTTGTTCGGAAAGTGTTCTTGCCTCTATCATCAGTTTGGGTAGTCATTGTTGATGAATTTTGTGATACGGATGGTAGGGTAGTCATTGTTGATAAAATTTGAGATCATGAAAACATGACTTGATTAGGCCATGTACGACTAGTGCCTTTGAACCGTACTAAACTTTGTTACATTGACAAGTCAAGAAAGTTCATCTATAGGCCGTATCGAACTATGCAAAGCATGTTTAGAAAGTCTTTATAAACTTTTTAAATTATATATAGATGAAATAAAGTAGTAGATAAGTGCAATACGTGTCAACCTCTCGAAATATATAGATAAAAAATAGTTTTATCGATTAATTATTAATAGGGCCAAGTTGAAAAACAGAAGGTAAACGAGTTCATCTCTATAGGCATTGCAATTATCCATGGATATCGTTTCTGCTATCGATAAATTTGACATATAGTTTTTAACTTCAACCATCTAGATATGTTAAAATCTTTATTGTGGTATGTTTGGATGCAAGAATAGGATTTTAACCATGGCTTTTGACTTTAGCTAATCTAATTTCTCGGGGTTTATTTGGATGTGTGAAATTTTAAAAAGTTATTACTACAAATTCTGGTAAAGTGATTTTTATTGAGAGAGAGAGAGAGAAGGGGAAAAAGAAAAAGAAAAAGGAGTTCTCTGTAAAATTAGTAAATTATTGTGGAGAAAAGTATAATTTATGTAAAAAGTTGGGAAGGACAGAGCTTCACGCCTTCACCTGTTAAAAACATCGGCTTCTTCATTTCTCACCCGATCCCCAACACCACTACCCCCTCACACACCAGAACCCATCGAAAAATAAATCTCCACGATTCGAGTGCTGAACAGGTATTATGGAGCCTTTAATTTAATTTTATGTTAGTTAATTTGAGTCCCCGATGCTTACATTATAATGACTTATTTTTTGTTAGGGTAAAATTGCAATAATTTGTATGTTTATTTTTCTCTTGTTTAATTTAGAAACTTTAATTTGAGAAAATGGCCGTGAAGATTTTATTGAACTATCGTTAAGTATGTGATAAGAATGTTTGAAGTGTGTATAAGGTTTTTAATTTTGGATTATTTGAAGGCGGATTTGCTATTCCCTGCTAGTGTAATTTTACTCAGGTGGCATTATGTTATTGTTTGCTACTTGATCATCAACTCGGGTGGGTTTCTTATGTAAATTCTTCGTCTAATCACTAGAACTGAATGTGTTGGAACCTATATAGGGTGGCATCATAACTTCACACTTCTATTTATGCCTGAAATTCGAGGTAATCTAACAACAAGTAACATTATTGTTGGCAATGATGCTTTGGAATTATGATGCAGGTTTCTTATGGGATGTAGAGATGACAACTGTTCATATGACAACTGATCAACCCAAGAAATTGGATAATCCAGCAGCACAATCTGCCCCCAGGTTTCAAAACTCGGCTTCAAAGTTCAGTAGGTGGGGCAGGAAAGCACCGTTTATACGATATGGTCTTCCAATGATTTCACTTACTGTGCTTGGGGCTCTTGGACTTGGTCACCTACTGCAAGGCAGGTTAGTCCAAACGCTTTGTTGGATTAATAGTTCTGATCGTGCATCAATTAATTGTGGATATATGTTGAACAAAGAAGGATTCTGCTTGATTTATTTATCGTATTCATAATAATGGTTATTTAAGTTTTCAAGTTCGGATGTCTTAGTATTACTTCTTCTAAAGAGAAACTCAGTTCATTAGAAGATAATCATTTTAGACATTGATGCATGAGACAAAGCAAAACAACTAATGCAAATGTTTTATTTTTGAAGCAGACGCTAAAATGGGAAAATCGGAAATGATCATTATTAAGTTTGTTGGTTCCCATTTCATTTTTTTTAAAAGTAAATATGTGAAGCTTAATAGGATCATTATGGCCATTTCTTTTAGGTGACATCAATAGGCAACTGCAACAAAGGTCAAGCTGTGTAGAAAGAATTATAAAAAGCAGAAATACCACACATAAGCAACCACAAAGGCACAAACTATATACAAAGAAATGGTAACTTAGCCGGGCCACTACAGGTAAAAGTTTTCAACTCAGACAATGAGACAAATGAACAAAGCTCAGGATAGATTGCATAATTAAGGGAGCTGCAGAATTAATAACAAGGTTTTTGTTCTTTCAAAATACTCATAGAGATCTATGCACGAAGAACTATCATCTCCTAGCTGAGAACTGTACAAATAAAATTAATTGGCACATAACACGTGGGATAGATTAGGGATGGCATGGGGTGGGTATGGGACGGGTCGACCATTCCCGCCTCCTTCCCGTTGGGTATTTTTGTTACCTTGTCCCGTCCCGTACATGTTAAATCGGGACGGGTCCGTTGCCCTATTTATCGCCATGTTTATTTGTTTTTTATTTTTTTATGTCTTTAGTTAATAAATATTATTACTTTTTTTTTTTTAATTTGTTAAGAACAACTCATATTCTTTTTAAAAATGATGATAAATCTTTTATTTTTGTTTGATAAAAAACTTAAATTTGAAATCAACTTTAAACGGGGCGGGGATTATGTTTCTCATACCCGCTTCGAGGCAATGGCCCCCGCCCCGTTTACCCTGTTAGGTGGGTAATCCCTGCCCCATTCGGGGCGGGACCACGCTGGTATCGGGTTGAACGGGTTTTTTTTGTCATCTCTATGATAGATTGCACTTTGATACCTCATCAAGTGACTAAAGAAAGCCTCAGAATTTGACAACAGAATTCTTGTTCTTCCATTAATATCACATCTCAAGCATATTCTGATCCATCAAATTTATATGTCAATAATGTATTATATCTCTACAAGTGCAACAACAGTTCCTCTAATAATGTCTGACATCAAATTGGTTCCATACCAATACAGAATTGAGGCATCCTCCTAATGGTGCATGACGCAATTCTTTGCCTTAGGCATGCTTACTTTCGGAAGTATACTAGTGAGATTTAGGTGGAATTCAAGAGCAATCATTCAATATTTTACTGCTAATTTTGTTAAAATGAGGCTGCTATGGTTGTGTAGTTAATAGATGACATTTTGATCAACAACGAGATAAACTTACTTGTTATGACACGCTTGGAACCCGCATCTTTTCCTGTTCAATAATAGGATATGCTACTGCATGTAAGCTTTGAGTTCAGATGTGCATGCATTTTTAGTTTTCTGATTCAAACACGAATCTGTTTAAGCTTTTCCGAATTCTTATCATCCTTAATTATTTATGCAACCTTTCCTTATTGAAACTGCTCGTTGTCTCACACAATAAGTTCTTTTTCTTAATACAAATTTTCTACTGATATAAAAACAGATGTGATTATATATAGTGTGAGTTTGGCTAATCATAAAAGTAATGTAAAATAAATAATCTTTTTGTTGATCAAAGTTGAAATAAGCAAGTTATGTTTGAAAGCAGTCTCTTCCATACTCCCAAAATAAGCACCTTCTCTTTTAATTCTAGGTTTTTCTTAATTATAGGTTAAGAAAATTAAAGCTATCCAATCGTGTGTAGAAATGTAAACTTGGAAGTATATTTGTCCTACCACATGCTCAACACATACATCACAATGACAATATATAGCGTGTCTCCCTTTTCTGTGTGTTTGTTTGACTTTAATGGAGTGTAATTTTGTACTTCAGCAAGGATATTGCAAAAGTGAAGGATGACCAGGAGTGGGAAATTATCGAGACGAGAAAAGCATTGTCAAGAACAGGACCTGTGAATGCTTATAAGCCTAAAAAGATTTCGCTAGAGGAAGAGCTGAAGGTATGTGAGCATGTTCAGCTAAGGTTAAAAAGTTATAATTAAATTAACTGATTAGTAGCATGTTTAACACCTTTAAGCTTAGCCACACTTGCTATAAGTTTTATAGTGAATAATTTATATTTGATCAAAGTTGGAAATAAAAGTTACTTATTTTGAAGGTAGGAGTTACTTTAAAAAAGCATGTTTTTTTTTAATTTCTATGAAGTAAGGAAAAAAAGTAATCCAAACATGTTTGAAGATAAAGTTACTTAAAAATTAACTCAGCTTAGCCAAACATGCTGCCATTCTTAATATGTTCTATTACAGACTTTGCAGCAGAAGGTTGACATAGAAAATTATGAATACAAGAAAATTCCTAAGCCCAATGAAGAAAGGTGAGGTTAGAATGATGTCTGGCAGAAGTTTCTCAAAATTTTGCCAGGCTTCGAGCATCCTTCGAAAACCAGGGTCTCGATCCTTGATAGAGTGAGTACTTGTTCAATTGATCCAGTGATGGATATGTAGCGCAAAATCTGCACCCATCTGCTCAAGTGTTTGATTTTGGTCTTAGGTGTTTTTGTTGATGAACCATTTTACTTTGAGCTATTGTAAAACATTATATTTACATTTATGAAAATTGAATACATTCTCTGTTTAGGGAGTGATTAGCAATATTTTCTTTTCATTCGAAATAGTGTATGTTTTTGTATCGAGCAATGGTTTGTTTGATTGCAAGGGTGGAAAATGGGTGGAAAGAAAATGAATTCTAGGGAAAATATTCGTTTAGAAATTGTTTTGCAGAGAATTGTTAATTAAGTGTGTTTGATTGGTATAATTTTCCATCCAAAAAAATTTTAAATTTTGGATTTTTTTGTATTCGTTTGTCTTTGTTCTACATGAAAAGTGTCTATTAAAGTGATAATTTTTTCGACAATTGATTATAAAATTTGTTTTCATTGCCAAAAAGTAAAAAGAAAAATGAAAAAAAAAAATTATTTCCTAAAAAATTATTTTTTTAATCAAAATTTAGTATTCGTTTGATTTTGTTTTACATGAAAATTGTCCATTAAAGTGATTTTTTTTTATTTTTTATTTTTTATTTATTTATTTATTTTTATTTTTTACAATTGGTTATGGAAATTGTTTCCATTGCCAATAAAATAAAAATCTGGAATCAGTTTCCCCACCAAAAAGGTAGGAAAACCAATTCATCCAAAAGTGGCAACTTAGGCGCGTGAGGTGAAAAGATGGAAATCATTTTGCCTAGAAA
>CAIGRO010119221.1:0-11007 GCA_903798355.1 Fraxinus baroniana | reverse complement strand
CGTAAATACTTTTTGCAATTGATCATATACGGTACACATTTTGTACGCTGTAAAAAATGACCTTTTACGGCACGCGTCAATTGCACGCCGTAAACATATACCGTAAAAAGCTATTTTTGTTGTAGTGGATGACTTTGAACACCGAGTTACAAGAAACTGTTGTCATATTGAACAATCTTCCAAAGCTACAACATTCAAGTAACAATTCTTGTTTTGTACTACTAGTTTCTAATAAGAAGCCTTTACTTTTTATTTTACAGACTTCTATTCCAGATTTGAAGCCTCACCCTAGACACTACAAGTGTGTATTCCATGGAGGTGGAGAAACATTACTAGTTATCATTCTCATTGGACTTGGTATACCGCAAGGAAGATCGAAGCCAACCATGATAGATCCGGGCAAAATAAGAAAATAACGAGTCGAGCCAAAGACAATAAACAAATGAGCTACTTGAGAGGCAACCCAAAGAGAGTTCACTAATTTACTTTTTTTTTTAATTATTTTTGCATTCTTCTTTAGTCAGTTATTTATGTCCTTTTCCTTGCATTATACTTTACATTGGGGACAATGTAAGTTTTAATGTGGGGGAGGAGATTTAGATTTATATTGCATTTAGATTGAGTTTAAATTTCAAACGTTTTGGATTTTTTTTTTTTTTTTGCATAATTTTTCAAGAATAGGAGTTGAAGTTAAAAGATTTTTGGTTGTGTATGCTATTTGTTAGAATTAATTAGGCTTTTGAAAAAATCATAACATGATTGAATAAATAATTTTACAACTTAGAGATAATTGGTTGAGTTATTTTGTATGAGAATGGTAGTAAATAAATTCTGTAGACAAAAAGCCGATGGGATTTTGAGCCTTTAGACTTACATATCCGTAACAATCTCATTATTTCTTTCATGTGTGATATTCTTCCATGGAGGTGGATTCTCATTGGACTTGGTACATTGCCAGGAAGATCGAAGCCCACCATGATAGACTCGGGCAAAATAAAAAAACATTCTGTTGAGCCAAAGACAATAAACAAAGGCGCTGCTTGCGAGGCAACCCAAAGAGAATTCACTAATTTACTTTTTTTTTTTTAATTATTTTTACATTCTTCTTTAGTCAGTTATTTGTATCATTTTCCTTACATTATACTTTACATTGGGGGTAATGTAAGTTTTAATGTGGGGGAGGAGATTTAGATTTATATTGCATTTATATTGAGTTAAATTTCAAATGTTTTGGATTTTTTTTTTTTTGCATGATTTTTCAAGAAGAGGAGTTGAGATTAAAATTTTTTTGGTTGTGTATGCTATTTGCTAGAATAAATTAGGCTTTTGAAAACTCATAACATGATTGAATTATGATTGAATAAATAATCTTACAACTTAGAGATAATTGGTTGAGTCATTTTCTATGAGGATGGTAGTAGCTAAATTCTGTAGACAAAAAGCCGATGGGATTTTGAGCCTTTAGACTTACATATCCGTAACAGTCTCATTATTTCTTTCATGTGTGGTATTCTTCGATGGTTTTAGTCTATAGAACGTGCCTTGATTTTCTTCAAGATCACATTGATACATGCATGCACGAACATGATTAAGACAATCTTTGTTACATAAGTTAGCAACCTTAGCCACATAGCCTACCCTGTAATTGAATTTTCCTTTGTTAAGCCTTTTTGAGCCTTATTGTATTTTCTTCGTGTAAACCTATGTTACAAGTTTTAAAAAGGTAAAAAACGACGTCTTTACCCAAGACTTAGAGTTAGTGGAGTATTGTTCATCGTCATGATATGTGTGGGTGTACAAGAAAATAAGTGTGGGGGTGTCAAAATATTTGGTAGTGCTATGATTTGTGGAAGGGAATATGTTTCAATTTCAATTCATAAGTTCCATGGTGGTGTAGCATTTTGAGTTTATGATTTAAAAAAAATCGAAAAAAGGAAGAAAAAAAGAGAGAAAAAAATGAATGATAGAAGAAAAAGAAAATAATTGATGGAGGAGAGCGATGTCAATGTTACAAAATATCTATGTTCATAATTCCTCTTACATTTCAAGAATGGGTTCAGTTTGTATGAGATAGATGCAAAGTAAAAGAACCATTGTGTGGATTAGTTGGTTTTACATATCTTACGAATATATTTGAGTTAAGTTTATTCATCTTTGCTCCACTAGGTCGATGGCTCTTGAGTCACATACCCAAATATTTCCCACCTTGATCCTAAGCTACGTTACAACCCTTGAAAAGTCCTCATGATTCTTGTATCTAAGTCTATTTATCTTAACTCCACTAGTTTCGATGGCTCTTAAGTCACATACCTAGAAGTTTCCCACCTTGACCATAAGCCACATTACAACCTTTGAAAAGCTCTTATGATTCTTGTAAAGCATGTGATCTAAGTAGTGGCGAATGAGATGATATGCAAGCATATGGTAAATCATCTCCATTGGAATGTACTTGAGCTAAACACTTACATTTTAAACACATGAGAGTTGAGTGCTTACATATGTAAGGATCTACATGTTTGGTTTATTCCATCTTCATAAAAATGCTAGTTAATTGATAATGAGTCATGTGAGAATGTTTATTTTTGATGTGGTGTGTGTTTTAAAGAGTTTTATTGTTCTATGTTCATGGCATTACAACCGGGGTGTTTTGGAAAACTAAAATTGAGTTTTGCCCGCAAAAGATAAGTGTGGGGGGGAATTTGATAGGAATGTAAAATGCATATTTTTTCCTCCTTATTTTATGTGCTCGTATAATTATTTTGTACCAATATGTACTCATTACGTTCATATTTTGATTTAAGTGGCAATTCTATGGATATGACGTAATTTGGAAAAAATAAGCGAACAATGGCCAAAAGGAAAGAAAATGAAGTTTGGGGACTGAAATGCAAATAATCAAAGGGTATATGGAACCTCAAGATGAAGATTTGAGAGTGTTAGAGGTCAATTTGATGAAGAAAGAAGTCAAAGGAATGAAGTACAATCATCAACTCCTAACCAAAAAGGTTATACATTAAATTTTCAGTCTCAATTTGAAACCCATTTTTGACATGGTAGTCAATCGAATTGTAAGTTGATTTATGAAGATATGTTGTAGTCCTTTGAGTTAGCTTTCCAACGCATCTTGAATCATCTCAATCAGATTGCAGGAGAAAAAGATATGAGCAAAATATTGAAGGGTGTTTAGTGGAAGAATTTAAAACCATGCGGTCGCATGGCTTTCAGTCCATGCAGCCGCAAGAAGAGCTTCAGGGAACTCCAGTGCCATTTTCAATTGTTCTATGTGACCACAAGGTTCTAAACTATGCTACCATATGGTTCATTCTCGACATAAAAATTGTGGTTTCCAAATTTAAGTCAGCTACCTATGGAAACAACTATAAATACGTGATTTGCAACCCTATAACGTAGAGAACGCCTCCCATCTTCATTCTTCATTATTTTGCTCTTAGAATCACGAATTGTAACTAAACTTTTATATTTGGTCGAACAAAATTGAAGCCTCAAAACTATATATTGTGAGATCTAAATAGTTTTTCTTATTGTTTAATTCTTATTTTGTATGGAATATTCTTCTACACTTATTTCTATGATTGTTATGTTTAATTGCTAGGAGGCCTACTAGTTTATTATTCGTTGCAATTTACCTCTAAGTTAAATATCAAATCCGTAATTATTTAATTCCTTTAACTTGTGAANAATTCTTATTTTGTATGGAATATTCTTCTACACTTATTTCTATGATTGTTATATTTAATTGCTAGGAGGTCTACTAGTTTGTTATTCGTTTCAATCTAAAGCTAAGTTAAATATCAAATCATAATTGTTTGATTCTTTTAACTTGTGAAGCACTATGATTTGATAATTTTCTGCGATAGAGGTTATTGAATCTTAAGAAGAATGTTTAAATAGATTGAATGCAACTGCTGGTATTTGTGTTATCTAGTTCATCAATTTCTCTATTGTGTAAAGTTGTTATTAAATTAAATCTTAAATGCTGATCTTGGGTTATTTAATAATTAGGGTTGATTAGAATACTAGTTTCTAACTAACTAAAATTAGGGAGAGATAGAAAAATTATTGCAAAGATGAATATTTGAAATATGAATTGTCAATTGTAGATTTCCTACGGTGGATGTGGACTTAGACTAAGGTTNTGTTTGGTAATTAGGGTTAATCGGGTCGCTTGTATTCTAATTAATTATAAGTAAAGAGAGATAGAAAAATAATTTTAATGGTAAATATTCAAAATATAGGTTGATTTATACCATCATAGATGATCAATTGTAAAGTTTCGAAGGTGGATATTGACTTGGACCAAGGTTAGTCTTTTGATTATTTTCGTTAATTTAATTTTTATTGTTATTAATTGCGTTATTTACAATTGTTTTCATACAAACCCCCCCATCCCCCTCTCAATTATTGTACGAAGCATAAAATATTGAATTATATACTTTTCGTGGGATCGACCCTTACTTCCACTACTACATTAGTTTTAGAGGTTAATGTATTACTTTTGGGTGTCTGCGACAGGATACACCAACCGAATCTAGTTTTTCTCAAGAAAGCAACGGCTATACAATCAATTCCACACAAACCAACAGTAATGGCAAAGGTTAAATTGGTGAACTTTAGGTTTGAGCCTTATGTCAAATGGTAGGGGCCAATATGAAATGTATAGCCATCCAAGTCTTTGGGTTGTGCCATGAGCATCACTAATATAATTAGGCTGCTTCAAATGGCCCAAGTGGATTACATGATAAGTTTGATCAATTGTAGTGTCGAAACATTTTCGTTCATTAGGTCGAAGCCAACTGAATAAAGACAATACTTATATAATTGCCCAGGGAGGCCATCTGACAACAATTTTGCCCAACAATATCATCAACATATAAGGGTAGGTATACAATCAACAATCATAACACTTTTCAAAGTAGACACAACTTTCATAACTGCTTATTTTGAAGTCACGAGTAGTCATAAATGAATTAAAGCTCTTATACCACTGTATGACTACTGTATGTAGACATCTACATCAAGTTCTCCATGTAAGAATGTTGTTTTCACATCCAACTGTACAAATTCAAAATCATGCTTGGCCATAATACCAAGCAAAACTTGAATCGTACTATGTTTTACAACTGGAGAGAATGCATATGTAAAGTCTACACTCAGAATTTGTTGTATCTCTTTGCAACTAATCTTGTTTATACTTGGCTTCTTCAACTTCTGTTGTACCTTTTTTTTCCTTTTAAGCCATTTGCAACGAACGACTTTCTTGTCCTTAGGTAATCTCACTAAATCCCATGTTCCATTCTTATGTAGTGATTCCATCTTCATCTACATGGCAATCGTCCATCTACTAGATTTATCACAACTAACTGTTTTTGAATAAGTAGAAAGTTCTTTACTCGAATCAATACCTTCTGCCACATTCAAGGCATAGGCAACCAAATCAGCCTCATCGAACCTCTGAGGAGGTCTAATATCTCTTCTGGGCCTGTATTTAGCAATAGAATATTGTGGTGGCACTGGTGGTGGTAAAAAATCGGCACCATCCTTTACTTCTGAACTAGATGAGATGTAGACTCTGGATCAATCTTGAACTCTACCTGTGATTTATCAAAAGAATCTCTAAAAGATAAGCCATTAAGTATTGTACTTTCGTCAAATATAACACATCTACTGATTATAGCTTTACTTGTTTCTGAACTGAAACTTATAGCCAAGAAATATGCACTTTCTAGATCTAGGTTCCAATTTTCCATTATCAAAATAAGTGTATGTAGGACATTTAATCAAATCAGAGTAAATAGTAGGAGTAGTAGACCTCATCTCTTCCAAAGTCTTTTCGTCAGTGGCAATTGAGGGTTATCGATTAATAAAAAAACAAGTTGTAGAAAGAGATTTGGCCAAAAATGACTTATGTAAACTAGCATAGGAAAGTAGACAACATACTTTCTCCATCAAAGTCTTATTCATTCGTTCTGCCATACCATTGTGCTACAGAGTCTTACGAACTATTAAGTGGCTCAAGATTTCTTTTGACTTGTAGAAAACATTAAACTCATTAGAACAAAACTCCAAACCATTATCAGTGCACCGACCTTTCACCTGCTTTCCCATCTCTTTCTCAATCATAATCTTACACTCCTTGAATGTAGTAAACACATCATTCTTCTTCTTTAAGAATACTACCTAAAATTTTCTAGAGAAATCATTAATAATAGTCAGCATATAGTAAGCACCTCATTTGGAAGACACCCTAGAATGTCCTAAAAGATCATAATGTATGTAATCAAATGTTTCCTTCATTTTTTGAATGCCTTTAGTGAATCTAACTCTTTCTTGCTTCCCAAAAATGCATTTCTCACGGAACTTTAATTTACTACCACTTTATCCATCAAGAAGTGCTCTCATGCTGAGTTCATCCATCCCATTCTCACACATATATCCAAGAAACATATGAAGTCTACTAATATCATCTTTCAAGGAAAGAGTAGTGACAACTACATCACCTGCAACTATAGAACCCTACAAGACATATAATTAAGCACACATTCTTTGTTCTTTCATTATGTTGAGGACGCCTTTTCTAATCTTCGGGACTCTACTTTCACTTGTGTATTTGTACCATTTTGAATTAAGAGTACACGAAGAGATAATATTTCTTTTCAGATCTAAGACCGTCTCACATTATAAAGTATCCTGACGCCCAATCAAACATTTTAATTTTGATCGTTCTAATATGAGCTCTCTTACAAGGTACATTATTTTCCATTATAATGACACCTTTAGAAGTTGTTTCATATGTTGAAAATCTCACGTAATTGAGACACATATGAAACATGTAAGTTGAATTAAGAATCTAATTCTCACAAGGTTTGGAGTCGTCATTAGATATAACTAGAAGTTCTCACTCACTTTGACCATCTTTTGCAAAACTGGCTTCATCGATTTTTTTTGTTGTTTTCCCTTTTGATTAGAAGCAACTATTCTATTCCTATTATGCAACTTGTAGCAGTCATATTCGAAATGCCCCTTTTTTTTTTTTTGCAGTAATTACAAATTTTATCTCTATTTTTAAATTTCGATTTGCCTTTCATACCACCACTAGAATACTGCTCCTACGTCCCTTCACGAACAATAAGGCCCTCTACTTGAGCATCAGTTCCAAACACAAATAGCTTCATCTTCTTCTTAGAGAACAGAGCATTATATTCTTCATCCATGGTAAGAGTGTCACAGCTATACAAAATATTATCTATGAAAGTCATATATGAAGAGGGCAATGAATATAATAAAATCAAATCTAAATCTTCATCATCGTACTTAACCTCCATAGTCTCCAAATTAGAGACAATTTTCTTAAAGATGATTAAGTGATCTTTTAACACACCTTCAATCATACTATGAGAATACATGTGCTGCTTCCAATGTAATTTATTGGTTAAGCTTTTTGTCATGCATAAATATTCTAATTTTAACCATAACAAGTCAGTACTTTTCTCCTTCAGAATATTTGTAGTATTTGATTTGATAGATGAAGTTGAATTTAATATAGGGATTTTTTATCCTTACGTTGTTTTTGCTCCTACGTCCAAGTTGAAGGTATCTTATCAAATCCTAACAAGGCATCATCCAAGTCTATTTGCGCAAGCACATCTCGCATTCTCATCGCCTATAATAAAACTTTGGTGTTATGATCCAAAAGCAAAATCTCGTATTTTCTAGTTGCCATATCTAAAACCTAAACTTCACTCTAATACCAATTTATTATGAAAAAATAGAATACGTAATAAAAAATTAAGAACAAGAACATAAGATTTACGTGGAAACTCAAGATATGAAAAAGTCACGGAAAGAAGAAGAGAAATTTACTATATCAAAGATGATTACAAAAAGATATGGGCTACTCTTAATGATATGATATGATGAAACTCTAATATACATCATATATATATATAATAAGTCCATACCGCCCCGACTCTATCCTTGCATCCCCATAGGGATTAGTTGTTGGCTATTGGATTGAGAGGCCCGATCCATCCGCTACAACTAGAGACCTCCATTTTATATATATATATAATTTTAGTTTTACCAAATATGTTGCACCACAGGTTTTTCGGGCCGGGCCAAACAAAATTCAAGTCACCGTACTCTTAACACTTCAAATTGAAGAAGACAACACAAATTCTGACTAAGAAGAGGTTCAATCCAGTTATGGCTAAAGTAAATGTTGTGGAGTTTGGTCAAACTTCTAAAACCTACAAGAATAAGCATGGGCTATCTCGTAGCAAAAAGGCCTAAGTTAAGACTAAAGTTTAGAGTTTCTAATAAGAAATTTTAAGAAAAATGCTTTAATCGTGACAAAGTAGGGCATAAGTGTGCGATGCAAAGATAGCAAAGTAGAAGAATAAGAAAGTAGAAAATGTGGTTGAATGTACATCGGACACAATATGCTGAAATGAGCCTAACAGCTGCTATTTTGAAGTGAATTTGGTGGGTTCAAACCCAAAAGCGTGCTAGATTGATACGGTTCAATGCAAGATGTTTGCTCTAATAAAGAGTTGTTGAATTTATTTGAAAGCAACTAAGAATGGGAAAAGGTAATCTGTGGGAAATTTAGCAACATGCATCTGGGATGAATACAATACAGACTGTTCGAACCCCACCCTTGATCCAATTTAAAAGCCAATTTTTATATTTTTTTATATGTAGCCCATTTCCAAAAATTTGTGGACGGGTAAAAAATTAAAGCACAAGTCGTAACTCTAAATCCAACCTCAAATATCCAATTCCAAATTTTATTTTATCCTTCTAATTCTCTTTCTCGAATCATTGACTTCGTCAATAGAACTAATATTTTCTTGATGCAATTAACCGTGATTTGGTTAAATAAAAGTGTGTTCAATTTTAAGTGCTGTCATGTTTAAATATTTTTTTTAAAAATCAAGCACTCTAAACAAAATCTAGAATTTAAATCAAAATAGAACTTACAAATTATTGATTTGTCCTTATTTAACCATACTTATTATCTGTGAATTATATTGCCTAATTAACTTACTCGTGAATTTGTTATCTCTAATTTAACCATATATTATTCCACTTATTTTGATAGTTTAAACTTGATTGCTCATTTCTAGTTTCTCTAATTCCTCGTTCAACACCACTAATGGGATATACTCACTGCACAGGTACTTACTTGTTAATTGCTAATTAGCTATTGATAATAATTTGTTGTCTAGCCAGCATTTTGATTTTTAATTGTTGAAATGTTATTGTCTTTATATTTTATTATTAGACTACTATTGTCTCATAGGATTATTTTTAAATTGGATAGTTATTGCTTTGTCAGCTTATCATTTAATAACTTGCATTGTTGCCTTTCCGACTTAATGTTGGATTTTGTTGTCTCATCTTTCTATTATTAGTTCATTGTTGCTTTGCCTTCTCTCTTTTTTTTTTCATGGTCTTTGAAATTTACAAATGGAAGGTTAACAAACTGCTAAGAGAGAAAAGATAATATTTCATTCTTTAAAAAGTTATGTCAATTTAGTGAAAATACACTTTTATGATAGAATGGTCGAAATTCAACCTTCAATTCCTACCGCAATCGCCTCATGATCAAGAACTTGATGAGAAAATAGATATAAATTCTATTGTACATTAATATTATGTTTCAGATTTTCAACGGGAATGAGTTAAATAAATAATTTCTTTGATAAATTTTTTGTTATATAATTTTGTTACATTGACACTCGTAAATTTCATCATTTTTATCCAAAATTTTGGATCCACTTTTGATTTAAGATGGGTCAAGGCAAGGCGGTTGTAAAGATGACTTATTAAAAAAGAGCTGACTATTAATAACATGCTAAATGTGCCAAAAATTTGCAAGAACTTTGTGTTCGAGTTGCTTCTCATCACAAGTATTCTGGTGTTTGCTTGGGTATGGGTATTCTAATTTGTCATGTGGTTGATTATGATATGTTAATTATCATAATTTACATACATTAATTACCTTGAATTGCATTCCATATTTATTTTGAACAATAGTGCATGCTTGTGTTGAAATAAAATTGACGTCATCATTTCAATCTATTGAAAGTGATATAGAACCACTTGATTTAATTTAAAATGACGTATGTGATTAAACAAGAGGTTGCAACAACGTTACTTTTATCGATGATTGAACAAGATACTATTATTTATATATGCTTAAAAGTAAGGACGAAGCAATCAAGAAATTTATTTTCTATAAGAATGAATTAGAAAATCAACTCAATAAGAAAGTTAAGATGGTGAATATCAAGCACAATTTGGTGAATTATGTGCGCAACACGGAATCACAATGAAACCACACCACCTTATTCACCGAAGAAAAATGGTGTTATTGAATGAAAAAATCGTACTTATAAAATAAATGGTGAATGCAATGCCAGTAAGTTATGAATATATAGGGTGAATTTTTGTTGTTTGTAAATTACATTTTAAAAAATGTACCCTGAAAGAAAAAATAAAAAGTCCATATGAGTTACGAAAATAAAAGAAGCATTCCTATATTTTACTTATAAGTGTGGAAATGTCATGCCATAGTAGTACCTATCGAAAAGAAGGTGAAAATAAACCCAAAAACTATAGATTGCGTTTTTGTTAGCTATTCATATAATAGTAGTGCTTATCAATTTCTTGCACATGAGTCTAAGATCTCATACACACATAGAAACATGATAAATAAAATCAAAAAAATGTTCGTTCTTTGAACATATTTCTTCATATAGATCCAAAGAGGAAGCAATCTCCTCTAATCTGACACATGAAATTGCAATTAATAGCTAGGACCAAGGACTAGAAGAAAATTTTGAGTTTAAACTAAGAAGTAGGAAAAGAGTACGGACTAAAAATTCTTTTGGTCCTAATTTTTTAACCTATATGCTAAAAAGAAAACTTTAAAGAATCCAGAAAGCCAAGAACTCTTCATAAGGGCCTAGAATTGAAAAAAAA
>CAIGRO010119216.1:0-12494 GCA_903798355.1 Fraxinus baroniana | reverse complement strand
ATACAAAAAATCAGACAATTCAATATTAATAATAATAATAATATAAAATTTAATTTCAAACCCATTTCATTTTTCTTTCTTCTTCATCCTTTTTCTACTATTTCTTATTTCATTTTTTCCTTTTTCTTTCTCACTCTTTCCATTCTCTCTCTACTATTTCTTATACCCAATTTTTCTCTTTCACCGACCATTGTTTTTTTTTTCACTCTCTTCTACCTATTTTTTCTTCTTCATCGACGAGTGTAGACGAGGCGAGGAAACCAATCGCTCTGAACAGTCGCTATGAGCGACGAACCTACGCTGAATAGTCGTTGTGAGGAGCGAACTCATCGCCATTCACTGCTGCAAGGCGCTTGAGTTCACCGCGCATAGTAGCGATCTGGTGTTGGTGTTTGCGATAACACTGATGGCGTGTTGATAGTGCCCAGTGCTCTTCGTCGATTAGATCAAGCGAGATGGTGATGTGTGGTTGTGATGGTTGTTCTAATAGCAGTGGTTTTGGTAATATGGTGGTGGTGATGTGTGGTTGTGGTTGTGGTTGGATCTTGTAAGGTTTTACAGCACTAATGGTGTTTGTGGTTTCCAGTCATCACGATGATGTCGTTATGGCAATAGTCGACGGGATACAATTTTATATAGTGCAGCGATACTCTTAGTCGATTGGATTTGTTGAGGTGGTGGTGTTGTGTGGTTGTGGTGCTTGTTGAAGTGGCGGTGGTTTTGGTGATGTTTGGTTGTGATTGGATTTGATGTGGTTGTGGTTCTAATGATTGTGGTATGGTGTGGTGCTACTGGAAGTGGTGGTGGTCACAAATTACTGGGTTGTCATTGACCAATAAATTGGTTAATGTTTAACCAATAAATAATATGTAGTCAATGAAATAGATAATTTGTGATCGAAAAATTTGTTGAGTTGCGACTAAAAAGTTGGTTATTTGTGACTGATAAATAATTTGTAACCAATTAATTTGATATTTTGTGACCATAAAATAGGCCGTGACTTGTAAAATTTGTGATTTATGAATGTGGTGCTGGTTTTGGGTTGCTATGGTGTGTGGTGGTGGTTTTGCACAGGGTGGTTGTAATGGTGATGGTGTTCGTAGGTGAAATGAGATGGGGTGGGGGTGTTTGTAACTAATTATTTGGTTGATTGTGATCAATAATTGGTTAATTTGTGATAAATAAATAATATGTGACCTAAAAATTGTGATTGTGACTCACAAGTTGAGACTTAAAAATTAATTGTGAGCATTAATTTGATATTTTGCAATGAATAAATGAGTTGTGACCAATAAAAAATTTGATTTTCTAATAGATTAAATTGTGGTCAATAATTTGATAAGTTGTGACAGAAAATTAATTTGTGACTAACCAATTAGATATTTTGTAACCATAAAATAAGTTGCGACTTGTAAAATTTGTAATTTGTGACCAAAGAATAATATATGACATATTAATTTAATAGATTGGTGATCAATGAATAAATTGCGACGTAGAAATTTTTTATTTGTGATGGTGAAATATTTAGTGACCAATAAAATTTTGTATCGTGACTTTAAATATTAAATTAATAAAATATATATATTTAATAAATTAGTTTATAAATAAAATTTTAAAAAATCTAATTTCTGAAATTTTAAACTTTGTGTTTTTTAATTTTGAAATGTGTCATACTTAATTTTTTATATATGAATTTTTCCCAATTATAAATTGTGTCTATAAGTCCATGTGTGTCCATTTCTTATTAGATTGTCGAGTTTGGATAATATACTAGTATATTGTCTTCGCATCTTCAGAGCCAACGACAGTTGTTAAACTATCGTATAGTTGTTACTTTGACTAAATTCGTGGTTCATGCTCCTTTTAATAAAACTAGTGTACGCACGTGCTGCAGTTTAATTGAGTATTTAATAGCGTTGAGTGATTTGAAGGTATTTTTTTTTCACTATAATTAAGGTAATATTTGTATAATTGTATGAATTGATTTTTTGTGAGTTAATCTTTCTTACAATGAAATGTTAAAAATGTAGGTATGTTATGACATTAGAAAAATGATTGCAAATTCATGCAACTCATTCTCCGAAAAACACACTCGAGACTACTTGTATATATCAACACTATCTACTTTTTCATCATCGTAGGATGATATGCTTATTTACCAGAGTGTGACAACTATTTATGCATCATGGAACCTATTTGAAAAGGATAATCAAGTACTTAACAGATTTAGTATTGAAAAAAGAATAATAAAAAATAAACGAATTCCTTGTCAATATAAAATAAAAAACATAAGAATTCTATGCAAACTAGCAAAGAAATAACAAAAACTAAAAGTGGATTAACAATAACATAGTTTAACCTAGTATTGAAGAATAGCTTGTAAAGAAATAAGGCAAAACTGATATCAGGTACAAATAGGTAATTACACAAAGCAAGTGTGAATGAAAATGCCTTGCTATTAGTATTTCACACTCGAGGAATCAAGCTGAGCTTGTTGGCACTATGAGAAACTCATAAGTGCAAATCAAATCTTCAAAAAGTACAAGAAGCAGCTTGAAGCTTAGATAAGAATTTCTCTTACTACTATTAATTATCATATCTTTCGCATCCTTACTTGTGTGGCCAAGTTTTCAAATCCTCTTCTATGGATTTGACAATAAGATTTACAGTAGACTGATTGTTAGCTGGTATTAAAGGCAAAGGGGAATCATCAAATGATCATGGTCTATTCCTTGCAAATCCATGTTGCACCAGTGAAACAAAGTTGGAAAACTACAATATAAAAATAATGATAAGAATGCATAGCTCAGAGTCCATAAGGTGTGGATGTTTATTTTTTACTTTGCATATCAGTAATAACTAAGTCTTTTTCTTCTAGTAACTGAGATTGTTGTTGTGCTTCACATTGTGTAATCTTCAAGAGCCAATGAGCATTAAGTGGACATGTACATGAGAGGAATGTTATACAATTATAATTCAAGGAATGACGGTAAATTGCAACTTGTTTGACTTTGGCCGCTCTCCTAAATATTTGATTCCACAAGTACATAATCAAAACAACATTTTTGTTTATATTCTACAATATGGTAATAAAATATCTATGAAGCTAAATTTGTAAAAACTGTCCAAACAATCTACAAACAGGAAGTAAAAAAAATCAATGATTTTGACTCAGGAAGATTTCCTTCCATTACATGATAATATATATCATTTGACATATGATCTGATTGATTGAATTCATTAAATAAGTAAAGACTGACAATAAATCAAATCCATGTCAAAAACAACCCATTGAGCTCAAATCAACACTGTTTAAATCCAATAATATATAAATGAAATGAACATAGTTTAGGTATTTGTCTTGTTTGCCCCTCATTTCTATATCCGAATGATGATGACAAGTTAACCCATTATATAAATCATCAAGTATCTTTCCAAAGTAAGGTGAATAATTGGCACACCTCAAACAAGCAAAGGAAAATATTAGCTACTAATGGGCTACTCATTTTGTTATAGGTTTAAGTCATTTGGAAAAATAAAAATACTCAACATTATTTCCACCATTCACATCATCACAATAGTATAAGTTTAAGGTATCCAAGAAAAAAGAAAAAAGAAAAAAAAAAATTAGTCCCCGTGCAGCACGGAGACACGGTGCGCGGACATTGGCACCGTGTTCGGACACGATGTGTCCGTGTCCGTGTCCGCATCGTGCTCGGACACGACGCGGACACGGTACTTGTGTCAGACACCGCCCGGACACGGTGTCTCCATGCTAAATGGAGATCTTTTTTTTAAAAAAAATAAGAGTGCTATATAACAAATTCAACAAAGCTTTCTATATATACACAAATAGGAAAACCACTTTAATAAGCTCCAGCAGTAACAAAAAACTATAAATTATCAAAAACTTCTCTTAGAATAGACCAACAATTTAGAAAGCGAAGACATTCAAATTTCAAAGAAAAGATTCAAATTAATCCAGAACACCCGTCACAAATAAAATTCAAAATTGTAAGGAAGATTGCGAAATAGATACTCACATTTGACGGGCTAGACGGTGCATGAACTGGAGGTTTGTTCTGATTCTTTTGGATGCCATATGAATAGATCAAATATCTTGTACTATAGAATTTGATGCAGAGATGAAGAGAGGCTGGAGATTAAAGAGAGGAAGAGATGGGTTTTCAAAAATTGATGGAAAGATATGGGTTTTCAAAAATTAGGTGTGGCCGTGTTTGACGGATCCATTGCGCATGGAGACAAGCACCGTGCCTCCGTGTTTTGACAGAGACGGTGCCTCCGTCACACAAACTTGTCTTCGACGATAGAGAAAATTTGCGAGAGAGAGAGATATGGGTGTCAATTCTGTGAATTTTTTGAATGAAATGATGGATTTTTGCAGAGGAAATAGGAAAATAGCCAGCAGTCAGTGAGGCGGTTTAAATTTGTGTTAGGATTAAACGGCGTCGTTTTAGTTGACGATGACGTCAAAAGACTGCCTCTTTTAGATGTGTTAGGAAATCGATTTTAGAATTTTTTTTATTTTTTTTTTGGTACATTTTCCTTTACCAAGTCATCATTGGAGTAATTCTTACTTGCAAAATGACTTGCTCGTATCCAATCCTACTTCTGCTACTAAAAGAAATTATTTCAAAATTCACTTATATACTCATAAGGGGTAAATAGCATAGAACATCCATACATTTCAATGTCATTGTGCAATACGTCACTACCTTTCATTTTTGATATTTTCACACCTACATTTCACCTTTTATTGAGCAAAATGTCATTTTATCCATTTTTTCAATAAAAGACAATTTTACCCTCCTACTCATATAAAACAAAAAGATAAAGATAAATAACCAACTGTAACTATAGTCCTTAAGTTTTTAAAAAATTACAAAGAAATCATAAATTCTCCACCACCACCACTTTCACAACCTACCAACTGCCACCTAGAGATTCACATGACCTTTCGGCTAGCACGTCCACCGGACACCACCACCACCAACCTCGCTTCACTTCTCCGCCATCATCCCTCACACGAATTTGAAGATTGGAGCACTTAGGACCCACCAATTTTGGTTAGACAGTTCTCTCTGTGCATCGCGCCCGTAGAGAGTTTTAGACTAGAAATTGAAACAGTTAGGGGATAATTGGTTCAATTAGCTACATACTCATTGTCGTTTGGATTTGTTTATGGTTCGATTGATGCTAATTTGTGGATTTAGTGTTGTGGGATACATGAATGGAAGGAGAAGAATTTGACAAAATGGACGTGTCACTGTCGAATGTCTAAATTACAGTAGAATGATTTGAAGCATTTGATAGATGTGAGACCATGTATAGGTTCGTCGAGATGAGTGGTAATCGTCGGTGGTGGTGCGTGACCGTGGGTGGCTTCGAAAGTGGGGTTGCCGTGAAGGGTTGTATACGGCATTTGGTATTTTACACTGCAAATGTGGCTTTTTTCGACAAATTTTGTGACCAATACCGTGGGAGAGGATGTTGGGGAGAGTGAAGTAAGGCTAATGGTGGTGGAGTCCGGCGGGCGTGGTGGTCAGAAGGTAGCTATGTGGATCTATTGGTAGCGGCTTGGTGGGGTTGTGAAAGTGGTAGTGGTGGAGAATTTATGACTTATCTGTACTATTTTGAAAGATTTAGGACTATAATTGCAATTAATTGTTTATTTTTTCTTTTCTTTCTGTTTCATTTGAGTAAAATCGTCATTTTATTGGAAAAATGTTTGAAAATAACCTTTTACACAATGAAAGGTGGAATGTATAGATAAAAATATTAAAAAATGAAACGTAAAGACGTTTTGCATAATAAACGTTTTTCCACCACATGATTAAAGTTTTTAAGCTCAGTGAGCCACTTTTCTTATTGAAGACATGTTTTTCCACCACATACCACCAGTGAATGCTTAAAGGCACGAATTTTATACCCTGCTGGCCTTCTCTCTCCCCCTAATTTCCTACACAGATCCTCCCAGAATTTATATCAAGAATTTTCCTCAGATTTCGTTTGCTTAGATTGTCCTAATTCACTACTGGTTCCACTTCATATCCATCTCTCAAGACTTTATAGTTACACCCGAACGAGTACAATGGATAAATAAATATTTCTTATTGGAACTATTTCTTATTAATTTTTTAGTTAATTCAAAACTCAGAAACTGGGTTTTTATACTTCTAATTCTGCAGTCCCCGTTGTCTAAGATTTTTGACCTTTTCTTTGCCAATATGTAGATTTTTTTGTTGGGTTTCTTTTAATTCTTTGATTGAATATCGTTATTGATTTTTGTCCACCAAAATATAAGACGCCTATAAGAAATTAGGATTTAGGATTGGGGGCTTTTATGGAAATTTTTTATTGTATAATTCTCTGTAATTAAATTTAAATGAATCTGAGGGCGTTGTTTTGAATTTGAGATTTTGATTGTTGAGGAAGAAGTTTGCCATTCTTGGTGTTGAATGGTGAACTGTATAACCAATCAAGATTAATTATTATTATTATTATTTTCTTTCCTTTTTGGAAATTATGGATAATGTGATTGGAGGCAAATTTAAGCTGGGGAGAAAGATTGGAAGTGGATCTTTTGGAGAGCTTTATTTGGGTAATTCCCATTACCATTTTTAACTGTAAATTAATGGTTTCTTATGTTTCTTTTCCGCGCCGTGTTGAAATTATTTGTTGATTTCAATTTAAATCAGGAGTAAATATACAAACTGGAAAAGAAGTTGCTGTGAAGCTGGTGAGTAAAAGCTTTGCACTGGGCTCTAGATTTTATTTTTTTTCCTATCTAAAATTAGTGCTGTTTATTTCTGGATTATGGAGTCTTCTTATTGATACTTTGAAAAAAAATTCAACCTTTGGTTCTGGTAACCAGAGAAAGAACAATTAAAATATCTGATGATATGTTGAATTTAGTCCATTTGCTGCCCATGGTTCCATCAAATGGTAGATCAAATATGATTATTGTTTGTTTTATGCCTAATGACAATTAATATTGTCGTTTACAAGGTAAGTTGATTTGCAAGCATTTCATTTTTTACTAATATAATGAGACCAATTACCTAAAGTCTCTAGTTTGAGCTATGGAGAAACTTCTTGCACAAACACTCTGTAGGCTTTACTTTAAATGATTTGTTTGACTTTACATTTCTCGTATTTTGTTTTCTTGGAGCAAACATAATTTTTTTTCCCCCAGGAATCTGCTAAAACTAAGCACCCTCAGCTTCACTATGAATCAAAGGTGTATATGCTTCTCCAGGGAGGAAGTGAGTTTACTAATTTCAAAATTCTCTTAGTTGGCTATTGTATGTACTGAAGACAAAACAAGTTTGTTAATGCTCTCATTTCTTGTATAAAGCTGGAATTCCCCACCTTAAATGGTTTGGAGTTGAAGGAGAGTACAATGCCATGGTTATTGATCTTCTTGGACCAAGTTTAGAAGATTTATTTAACTACTGCAATCGGAAATTTACATTAAAAACAGTTCTAATGCTGGCTGATCAGTTAGTAAGTATTCCACCATCATAGAAAATTCGTTTCATGGTTTTTGCAACTTCAATTTTACTCACTCCCTTCTGTTTTATGAAGATTACTAGAGTTGAGTACATGCACTCTAGGGGTTTTCTTCACCGTGATATAAAGCCTGATAACTTCCTAGTGGGGTTGGGGTGCAAAGCGAGTCAGGTATATTTTCTTCTTTTCTGATTCAGGTGACAGTATATACATGCGCTGTTTGTGCCTGCACATATTATTTAATTCGCTTATGATTTTGAACTTTACTCGCCTTGAGCATATTTTGCCAGTTGTCTTCTCTATTGTGTCGCTTATTACATTTGGTGTATTCTTTGAGCTGTAAAGGACATAATTATTATAGGACATTGTCTCTGGAGTCTGGACCATTGTTGAAACCTTGCAGAATCTGATGTGTAATGCATATGGCAATTGGAAAGAATGAGCTATATGCTCTTAGAGAGTACAGTGTTTGATGGGTACTGAAGCAAATGCATAAACAGTGAGATACATAGTTGTGCATGGATTTGTGGATTTTACAGGTCTGCAATGATGACAAATTGGCACGTTGTCTTTGGTCAGTTGTCTTACCATTCATGAAACCTCGGAGAGTCTCATGCTTAATGTATATTTGTGTAAGAATAAGATATATGCGATGCATGCTAAACTTGTTGGTAAAGGGAAAAAAGGTTCACAATCTGGGATTGTAGCCAAGGATGGCTGATCTGGTGCTTATTTCGGCAGTTACTCATTTTCAAATTAAGCTGAAAGTAGAGATTATATCTATGCTTTGATATAATTTCAGAATGTATTTATGTAGGAAGTACCCAAAGTAGTAGTACCTATTGATTTGGTCTCCATACACGTATACTTCACTATTGTTACTTATTTTTAGTAGGGGGTGGTCATTGGATTCTATATCATATTCAGTTGGCACAACATGTGTTTTTTTATCTATTGGATTGTACATAAGCCTGGAAACCATGCATAATGATATTTGAAATTGGTAACAAAACTTGAATTCTTTTATTGTTTTCTTTGTCCCCTCTATGGTCCAGGACATATTCCTGCAAATTGGTTGTAGTTCATCCTCATTGAAGTTTCCTGTTATTGAAAGAACAATGGTCTGTTGGTTATTGTTTTCTCTTGGTCCTAAGTGGTTTCTGGTTTTTTTCTCTCACTGACGGATCACTTGTCGTGTAGAACTCTCTTTTGTGACACTGTAACTAGTATGTCTACCTATCTTTACACCATTCTCAATACCTGAATACTACATTAGACTTTGATAAGGGCCAGAACCTGAACCGTTTATAGAACTGAATGTAAATTTCTTTTTATTCCTTTTATTACCTTACTTTTTTTTTTCCACTTTATCCCTTCCCTAGACTTAAAATTTACCCAGAAGTATCTTTTTCTTTATCACTGATGAAATGTTTACTATTTCTGTTCACTTTCATAGCAATGGTAATGATTTAGTATTATTTCATGACGTGGATTTAAGTTTTTTTTTTTCAAGAACAAATTTAATGAATCTGACGTGCTTATATATTGATGTTGAAGTATTGAACATGCACTTGAATTCTTATGTATTAAAATTTTCAACTTTCAGCCTTCTTAAACTGAACCTTCTAGTCTTTTTTGAACAGGTATACATCATTGACTTTGGGCTCGCAAAGAAATACATGGATCGTCAAACTCATAAGCACATACCGTACCGGTATGCATATGATGAGCTATATTTTTTACTATATAATGACTTTTTTAATCTTTTTTGATTATGGTTCCCAAGTATGCCAATGGCCATTGCGGAGCACAGTAATAAGAGTAATAAATCTTTCAATTGTAAGTTTGTTTTTTGAATTTGTGTGGCACCGGTCGTGCATCTATTGCTAATCATCACTCAGTATTCCCTTCAAACCTCAGTTTGTAGATGTTTTAAACTAATGGCACTTGGATTATTTTAATTCCTATAACCACTTTTGAATCTCAATTCACCTAGTTTGGTTGATATGAGCTTGTTATGTGGCAAATCTACATATTCTTAAGTTTACCAGTCACGGAGAAGGAGAATAAGGGGGACGGATTGTGGGGCTGGGGTGAAGGTGTTAAGAGTATGTTGGAAAATGTTGCATTGCTGCAATTTTGGATTTGGACCTCTTTAGCTTCTTCCTTTATTAAAATACACAACTAAACTGTAGAACTGGACGAAAATTAATTTGACCTTCTCAATGGAGGAGACCATTTTGGCAGAGTAGTGATTTCTTTATTTTATCCTTAGGGAACAGCTTGTATGCTTGGCTCAAGGTGTTTGTCCTGTGGTCTTTATTTGTATGAAGGGTATACTCATCACCACTAACTCAAGAGCAGATGAAAGGTCTTGTTCTCTTAGTAGTGGGATTGGGCAAAGTTCACATTGGTTTTTCTGCCATTCACCAGACTGAAGAAAAACGAAAGTGTCACTTTCTGTCTCCAGCAAGCAACAACTACTCCAATTATTGGGCTGGTTAGTTTAGGGTTAGGGTTATGCTATGATGATCGGACTGGGGTACGGGTACGTATCCAAGTGTCGTATATTTTATTTTGTAAAATGTAGGATACGGGGACATGACTAAAAAGAGTCCAAATCTCGGACACGAGTATATGAATACGTCTTTCAAACTTCAAAAAAAATAATATAAAGTAAATTTCTGTAGATTGTTTGAATTTATTCAGAAGTAATTTTTTTAAACATTGAGCTCTTTTTAATTTAATTGGTGAGAATTGGAAAAGAGACCGCCGCTAGTCTTAAGGAATAAACTGGAGAAGAAATAGTAACCCAAGAAACTCTTTTTTCTTAACCCAGCTAATTGGGCGGTTGGAGAAATGAGCCAAGAAATAGTAAGCCCAAGAAACACTTTTTTATTAACCCAATTAGGCAGGCTATGATCATCCCTAACTCTGTGTTACCCTACATCCATTCCCACTGTCGTCTTAGTTTCACAATTGCGGAATCGCCTCCTATCTCTACCCTCTACGCTACGGCTTTTTGGCTTTGCTCTTGCTTCCTGAATACTCACATGTAAACTCCCAAATTTTGTGTTGTTGATGAAGATGAATCATGGCTGTGAATTTTGTTGAATGTTTTCTTCATTACCGCCGCCGCCTTTCTCCACAATGCCGTGTTCGGTTGCAAAGTTGTGTCTGCCCCATATCTTATACCCGTATCCATGTCGTGTCATCACAAGTACTCCGATCGGATTAAAGAGTCCAAGCATCACAGGGGTTATGGTTCTGGATGTGGGCCGGGTTGGGTAATATTAAGTTTAGGTAGTGAATTGGTATGGGCTGTTTGTATTTTTTGGACAATGGACCGTTTCTGTGTGTGTTGGTGTGTATATGGGCTACTTTTGGGTTGTATGAACAAAAATTTGGGTTGTATGTGTGATGGGTGGGTAATGTGGGTTATGAGTACTGTACTGTGCAGATTTTGTTTGTGGGTATGTTAGTGGGGTGGGCCTGCATATGTAATGGTATATGGGTTGTAATTGAGCTAGAGCTTATTGGGTTGTAATATTGGGCAGAGAATTGCACCAAGAAGCAACATAATGGCAAAAGAAATTGGAAGGAAAAAAAACTGCTACTGCTGTGGAGATGAACTTTCTTATGTTTTGTGATGTTTATGGTTTGGAGGTATAAAGGTGGTTGTAGGGCTTGGATGGGTGGTGGACGACGGCGATCTGTATATGGATTGGATGAAAACGGTTAGCAGATTTGAGGTGTAGGTCAAAGAAAATGAATTGCTCTGATACCAAATTGCTACGACGTAGCAGTGTACAGTCAAAACAAGGAATAGAAAGAAAGTGGTGCTAATAAGATAAGAATGGAGGGCAAATAGAAATCAATCTTTATTCATATAATCAGATTGTGAATTACAATGAATAAGTCTATTTATTGAGCAAATAAACTAAAAATATCAAATTAAACGAACTTCTGCTAATCTAAAACTTTATTAAAATATCAAATCTAATTTAATCAAATCTAAATAAAATAAACATACTTTAAATAAAACTATTTTAATATCTTAATTATACTTTATCTCTATTTTTATTAATCTCTATCTTGATTTCCATCGTTACATCTCACCTCACATAGATGAATCGCCTCAATACTTGATTAAGCTTTTTGAAACTATTTATACACAAGACTGAACTATTCTTTCACGGAAAGCGTGAAAATGATGCAGATTGCTTAAATGGGGATGGGAATATTATTTTGTAACTATTTTCTTTCTTCAATATGCTACTCTTACCTAAGGGCGGATCTAGGAAGTCGATTGAGTTAGGACGGTTCGTTGACCGTTGACGGTCGCAATATCGAGATTATTTATTAATATTTAATTAAATAATATTTTTTAAAAATCAATTAATATAAACGTAAACGTCATATACATATGAAAATATAATCCAAAATAACAAGAAAAAAATTTGAATCACATACATACGATCAAGTTTCAAGTTTTTACGAATTTAAGCGAGACAAGATAAAGTTTATACGTAAATCATGATTAAACGGTAAATACAAGTTTCGGACTTAGGCAAGCTTATGCAAAATTTTTAAAACAATGATTTTTAGAACTATTTTGACAAAAACGAAAAAAACAAAAAAAACTTTTTCCGAACTCTTAAAAGAATAAAGAGCAGTACTCAGATTGTCCAAATTTAAATTTTACAAAATAAATTTATAGAACCTAATAATAAACGTATTTATTATGCACGGTTATCATACCTCACCCGATTGTTAATTGGACAAATTATTGGGTCAGTGGTTCAATCACTAGGTCATTACAAGGTCGAATTTTTGTTAAAAATAATAATTTTTATAGCAAAGAGTCTATTACTTTGATAAAACCGAATATATATATTTTTTTCAAATTTATTGTTAACATTCTTATGGTATTCTAGAAAGGATGGAGAGAAGGTTAGGGG
>CAIGRO010119199.1:0-10775 GCA_903798355.1 Fraxinus baroniana | reverse complement strand
ATCATATTGCCTTATATGATAGCAGTCATACTTTGGTGATATCGGATGTTGCTCTGCCAATGGTCGCTAATATATCATCGTTCGGGTATGTTAAGAATCTTATGAAAGTTGTGAATGATCAATAGATGATTCGTCACTCTTAGACAGTAAGAGATTATGATCTATATTTTATCTAGTTAAGTTGATAATGAAATCCTTGGCCTAGGTGAACTCATAAATCGAAAATGAGTTTTCGACTTACATTGACTTAACAATGGGATAAAAGATATGATCGATAATTGAGATTGACACATATCCATATCTCATAACTGATCGGATCATATTGACAAAATGATTATAGTTTCACGGTAAACGAACAAATCTGATTTTGTCATACCACGTGACATTTTCCGTCACATGTATTGCATTGACACATCGTAAGTGTTGGATAATTAATTAATTGGGTTGCTTATTAATAGGCCTTAATTCATAGACCATAATTAATTAATTTGATTAATTAAATATGTGATCAGGTTAAGTTTAAGAGACGGGCCAAGCCCACTTGGACTTATATTAATAAGCTGCTAGGGTTTGAGATTGTGATGAATTTTAAAAATCCTTTCAAATTTAGGTGTCTTCAATTGAGATTTTAATGGATTTTAATGAAATATATTAAAATTTAGTTGTCTCCAATTGAGATTTTGATAAAATTCAATGAAATCTTTTAAAATTTAGGTATGTTCAATAACTATTGGATTTATGAAGATTTCACTAATAGATTGATTTTAAAATATTTGAATGAATTTCAAACTTAAAAATACATATAACCAATTTATTTACTTATTTATTTTTGAAATTTCATCATATTTGATGAGATTCTTATGAAATTTGTGGAAATATATTCAAATCCAAAAAATTCATTAGGATTTATAATTTTTTTTAAAATTCATCAAAATTGTAGTCGAGGACACCCCGTAAATTAACAAAAAATGAATTATAATAATCAATGCTAATAAAATAAGTAAAAGAAAACTAACATCAATACTAATGAAAAAAATGGAAAATTGTCTCTCCTTGTACTAATAATTCTCCTTAAGGTCATTATTGGTTTGCTTTTCAAATGAGGCTTGTTGACCCCAAAAAATGAATTCAACAGATGTAGGGCTCACTTTAACCAAGTAAGCACGAATCTGATGTGTTCTTACTGGAATATTGACGGTAAATGGACACGGGAGGCACTATGCGGCGAAAGACAAAAATGTTCAAGTCCGACGGTGTGAAATGAAAGCGATTGTTCTAACGACGAACCCGAATAGAAATCACAATGATATACATTACACTCAATGGGAATATGTAGAAGGATAGATAAAAAAACATGTGTTGGAGTCACTATG
Organism: Fraxinus baroniana; assembly: GCA_903798355.1. Lineage (NCBI taxonomy): Eukaryota > Viridiplantae > Streptophyta > Magnoliopsida > Lamiales > Oleaceae > Fraxinus > Fraxinus baroniana. The sequence goes on along the minus strand of CAIGRO010119199.1, from coordinate 9,402 downwards.
TTGTCTATTGAAATTAGTGTTCAACAATATTGTAAAGATGACCAATAAATATTCTACTAAGTGTTTGTATAGATTTCCCAAGAGTTCAAGTATATATTTCTAGTCTTTGTTTGTAAAAAATCCAACCTTTATTACTTACAAAGAGAACGTATTTATACTGTCTAGGTCGATGTGGTGGTCGTTAGATTAGAACCACATGACATCATCCCCTACATTGGGTTGTCACATCATTTGTCAATTCTTACAATTAGTACATTGATAAGGGGTCAGCCGCTCTATACAATACGCTGACATACTAACAAACTTTATTATAAGTGTTACATCGATCACTTCTAACAGATCCTCAAATCTGTTGCGTGGGGGCATCATCAGCTCGATGGACTTTGGATGGTTTGAGAACCTCGGAGAGCTTCAGAGTGCCTCAGTTTAAGTTGTAGTGCTTCGACCATGCGGTAGTGGATCAACATGTACCTCAGCCTTTTATCATAAAGGACTTCGGTCTTTATTTGACTTCTTCACTCTTTAACCTTGTGAACCTTTCTTTGACTTTCTTGTTGACTTCCTGCCTACGTGGCTTGCCATGTGTCATTTTCATTTTGAGCTTTGGAGGCGAGGCATAACAATAGTCACCTAAGTCTAGGCATGATTATTTATGTAATGCATGAACTTTTAAATGTTGAATAAATTGGAATAACCAGTTTATCGTAGGAGGGAATAACTTTTTACCATGATACTATAGTTAAAAAATATACCTAATTCATGCAAACCCTTTGCAAGTGATGTCCGAAGTGGTTTACTTGGTAATTTTTTTTACCTTTCAGGACTGTTTCGAGAAGGGTCACTGAAGTAGAGCAATTCCGAAATTGTGTCTTCTGAAGTGCTTTCATAGATCCGAAGCTCTAACTGAACTGGTAGAAGTGAAGGGGGTTGGACACTTATAGGACCTTGGAGTTAATAGCTACGAGGTGTTATCGTTTCTGATGAATTTTAAAAATACGTGGCGTCCTTAATTATGGTGTCTTAATGATTTGATGTCATGATACGTTTCCAAGAAAAGGCAAATAAGGCGGTATAACTTCCAATACATACAACCATTGCCACATTTAATGCACAATAATGGTTGTCTCCTACGCACTTCATGAACTTAAGTCGCATGAGGGCGCATGGAACAGATATCGTGATCTAGGTTGTAGAAGACGAAGCACCAGTCGTGGTGAGTGGCTCAGATTGAAACATCTATATGGACGGTTGGATGACCCGGATCAAGATCTAATGGTTGGGGTAGAGTGGGTCAGCCTATAAAAGATACTGATTTTTGAGGGAATTTTCTCTACTTTTGCACGAATCTTTGCTTCTCAAATTTTGTAAGTCTTTAGATTCTTTTCAAGAACTTTGCAAGTTTTTTCTCTTGCAATTCTTCCAAGTGTGTTCCTTTTCCTTGAGTTTCTCTCTTCTTGCTTCTCGTTTTTTTCGCCTGATCTCCAATGTTCCTTCTCTTTGAAGTTCTTTGAGAAACTCGAAAGTAATTTGCTTTTGTAAATTGTGAAAATTTTAAGATAACCTATAAATTGATGGCTTCTTCCAAATCCACCGGGGGAACGTAGATATTAGTGAGTGGTGAGTGAGTTGGGTTTTGCAATTACAAACACGGTTGACCTCGTCAGAGCCGTTGAGGCTGGATGAGGTGCCTCTACTTCTAGGGTGGCAATGGGGAAGACGAGATAGCCTGGGATAGTTAAAACTCCATCTTCTGTAGATCCGACCTACTTAGCCAATCTTAGAGAGAAGTATAGGATCCCCTATGACATCGAGCTTCTTTTCCCATCTCCTAACGAGTGAGCATGCCACCCTAGGCAAGGATGCGTCGATATTAGCGAGTTTTTGTTAAAGGTTGGGCTTTGCCTGTCGATCCACCCCTTCTTTAGGGTTGTCTTCAGGTTGTATGGGCTGGCCTCTACCCAGCTCGTCCCCAACATCTCGGCCCAATTGGTTGGTTCTTACTTCATGAGGCTTCTTTTAGCGAGGACATGCCATTATAAGTTTTCCAAATAGTTTACCAGCATCAATCTTTAAGAAAAAAGGCCTTCCGAAATTGGTATTCTTTATGTCCTTGGGGGGCACACTCTCCCTTAGTCTTGGGCTTGCCTTCCTCCATAAAATGATGGAAAAAGACCTAGTTCTGGGAAGTGGCAAGAATGTGAGGGTGACCTTATCCCCCATGTCAAAGTCCCAACCTCATACTTTGAAGCTCGTGAGTGAATTTTCTACTTCTTTGATTTTTCAAACTGACGAGGTCTAATACTTACATTTTTTGTGTTTATTTTGTAGGGTCGATTGAGTGGTTCGAGTTCACTGAGTGCAACTGGGACACTCTATCTGAAATTTACAAGAAATCATTGCACGACTTCGGCTTTTTGATCCAGTCACAGCGCTTCTTTGAAGATTTTGGTTTAATGAAAAGAAAAGATAAGATGTTCTTACACTTGGTCATTTTTCATTCTACTTTTCCTTCCAGAATCGTGCTGAACTTGTTCGTTTTTTGTTTGTAGATAACTTTGAAAAGAGGAGGCACCCACTCCTGAAATGGCCACCTCGAGAAAGGGGCTGGAACCCTCATCTGTTGGGGGAAAGCAGGTGAGGGACAAAATCGAGAGGGTCAGTAAGGAGGTTGACTCTCAGGAAGAATGACGACCGCCTATGCCAGATAGGAAAAAGAAAATAGTGGAGGAGGAGCCTAAGAGAAAGTTTAGGATCCTAACCCCCAGTGTGGCGGGTGGTTCAAGAGAAATCCCTCCCGCTCCGAGGTCCCAGCGGGGGATAAATTTTGGGTAGCTCGATGGCTATAGCCTATGGGAGGAAGGCATAAGAGGCCAATTGCTGTGGAGTCCCAAAAGTAGGACCCTGCCAAGAAGGCCAAAGCTTTGAGTGACTCCACCACCTTTAAACCTTCCAAATCGAAACCTACACTGGCCTCCCAAACTGATGAGCTCGTATCTAAAGCTCTGGTCTATCTCATTCCAGAAGTTCAGACTGCAACAAAGATATTTCATAAGTACTAGATGGAGAGGTGGCAATCCTACGTCGAAAAGAACGACTCCGTCGATGTCTTCGCCATGATGGTGGCCCAAGCGGGGCGGTCATTTGGCATGGCCATAGAGACTGAAATCCTCTTCAAAAACCTTCAAAGTAAAAATCTGGGGTTCGCCAATATACCCTATCAGGCCAAGGAGATCACCAACAAGGCCAATGCAGAAATGGAGACCTTGAAGAAAAAAAATCTAAGCTATCAGTGAAGACTTCAGATGCCCATCAGAAGCTGGCGGCTGAGGCCTTGGAGAAGGTAAATAAGGATATTGTTTCTCTAAAAGGACAGGTGGGAGAACTAACCTCCCAAGTGGCTAGCCTCATTGAAGAAGTGGAGAGTGTCAAAAGTGATGCGGAACTTGCTAGCAAAGATGCTGAGAAGTGAAGTCATTAAGTGGCTGAAAGTACACACTCAAGGCATCAACACTTCTGATCTGAGGGTCGAGTTTCTTAAGGATGAGGCGGAGGAGTCTGAAACTCCAGCAGAAGGAGCCCAAGTAATTGAGCTTGATGAAGATGCAGCTGAAGAGACTGATGAGGAAGTGGTCCCTGATGCGATCGTGCCCTTTGTAGCTCTTTATGTTTGTCATCCAAGTGTAATGGCTTCGGCCCACCAGTTATAAATACTTTTCGCTTAATGAAGTTCTGATTTTATTCAATGCTTGTGTTTATTTACTTTCTGTATCCTCATCACTTCTGCTCGACTCTGATGTGCTTGCTTATATAAATTCGAACAACTTGTACTTCAACAATGGCATCAAACCAAACTTAGAGTAACATCAGACTTATAACAACTTTGAAAGGTTGATTATATCAAACTTATGAACCTTGAAGTTCAATAATGAAGCATGTAATGAGGTCAGACCTATCCAATGATGAAATTCCTAATAAAACTTGAACTTTAATAAGTATTAGGAGGTCTGACCAACAACAAAGTATTGCAATATCATAATAAAACTTGCAAATATGAGTTCATAATCAAACTTCAAATAATAAGCCAATCGATAATTATACTTTTAAGGTCAAACATGTTTGTAAGACTTAAGTAATATCATACCTTCACATGTCATACTTCAATAGTAACTCAAACATTAAAATTTTATTCAAGTGTTTGAAGGTCGTGTACCTTAGTAAATTCTTGAACTTAAGTACATTTACGTATATGAACTAAGGCTCTTTGGCACTTTAGACTTTTTGTATCCTTTCAAATCTAAGTTGAGGCAATTCGTTTGCCCTTTATCTTAAGCATGGGGTTGAGTGGTTCGCTCATGCTGAGTCTTCCTTGACAACTTTAGTTTTTAAGATTACACGTTATACTTCACGAGTGCAGATGTGGTCCTTTAGGGACCCTTTAGCAAGATTTTTACGTTTCTCTTACATAAGGACAGTTTGTCCTCACAGGACCACCTTCAGGACTTTTGGCCTTATCTAAGGGAATCTTAACTCATATAATAAGAGCCACTTTTTATTGAATTCTAAAACTGCATATACAAGATATTTTACATCATTGATAATACTTGCTCAAATGTTCTACATTCCATGGATGTTGCTGTGCCTTTCCATCCATATTTTCAATTTATAGGTTCTTGATCAGACTTCTTCACTAATATGATAAGGACCCTCCCAATTGGGACCAAGGGTTCTTATGCCATGCTCCTTAGAGGGTGGAAATACTCTTCGCAGTACCAGTTCATTTAGACATAATGACTTATTTTTTACCTTTGAATTGTAGTATCTAGTCAGGCTTGAGAGTCGTCTCTCCTTTCTTCAAGGAGGCCGAGTCAACATATTCTCATCTCGTCGATACTTATCTCGTTGAAATGTATTCATTGAGGAGATGGCAGACCTACTTCAATAGGGCTCATAGCCTTGGCCTTGTAAGCCATACAGAATGGGGTCTCTCATGTAGCAGTTCTACTTGTGGTCTTGATAGCCCAAAGTACTTGAGGTAGTTCATTGACCCATGCCTCTTTAGAGGTATCCAGTTTTCTTTTTAGCGTGTATTTGATCATTTTGTTGACAGCTTCAACTTGCCCATTTATCTGGGGGTGATGTGGGAAGGAAAAAATGTGTCTTGATGCCCTACTCGTCACACATATTTTTTACCTTCTTGTTGTCAAACTATCTCTCATCGTCTGATATAACTGAATGGGAAATTCTGAACTTGCAGATGATGTTCTTCCATAGGAACTTGGAAGTGTTGGTCTCTGTAATTTTGACAAGTGGTTCGGCTTCTACCCATTTGGTGAAGTAATCGATGGCAAAGTGGTCAACGTAATCTACTTGCTCTCCTCCAATACACCTGAGTAGGGATAATGAGAAGACAAAGTGGTCAACTCTCTTTCTGAGCTTTTGAACTTCTTCCTTTCTAAGGGGTGGGGTCTGATCCTTGAGGTAGGATATGATAGGCTTCATCCATGGTGGAGTTTCTTCGACCCACATTACTGTCTAGTTCATGTCTATAGATGGTTTGGAAAGATGTTCTATAGGCACAACATTGAGCAATTTGGAATCCTTACTATGTGCTAACTTTGATAATGCATCAGCATGGATGTTCTTGGAACGTGGGATTTGTACTAGTTTGAATATCTCAAAGGAAGGGATGAAACTTATCACCAATTTTAAGTATGTTACCAAATACTTATCCCTGGCTGAGAAATTACCATGAACTTGACTCACAACTAGTTGGGAGTCACTGTTGATGATGAGCCTCTTTAATTGCATTTATTTTGCTAACCTTAGGCTAGCTAGGAGGGCCTCATGTTCTTTTGTATTATTGGTGGCTTTGAAATTGAGTCTTATGGCAACTGGATTGACCAAGATAACCCCTGAGCCCGACCCCATCTTTCCCGAGGATCCATCAACTGAGTGGTTCCACGTTGGAGGTTTAACAGGCTCCATTTTCTAAATTTTGCCACAAAGTCTGTCAAGGCTTGTCCTTTGATAGATCCCCTAGGCTTGAAGATAACATTGAGCTCACTAAGTTCCACAACCTACTTAAATAACCTCTCTAAAGCATCTGGCTTCTACGGTACTTGTTTGAGGAGAAAGTTTGTTAACACGTGTATACTATGAGCTTGAATGTACGGTCTCAATTTTCTTGATGTTGTTACCAGGGAGAGAGCTAACTTCTCCATGTCTGGATAGCGAGTCTTTGCTCCCAAGAGCACTTTACTGACGTAGTAAACATGCAGTTGGTCGTTGTCCTCTTCTCTTATCAAAACTGAGCTGAGTGCCTCAGAGGTCACAGCTAAGTATAACTGCAGTGCATTATGATCCTTAGGTTGAGCCTGTCCCCAGTGCTTCCCTTGTCTATTGAAATTTGTTTCCTCCTTTGAGGACCTTAAAGAAGGGTAGACATTTGTCCGTTGCCTTTGAGATGAAGCGATTTATGGCTGTCACTTATGCAGTGAGGCTCTGCACCTTATTTGGCTTTTGAGGTGACTTCATTTCAATCAAGACTTTGACCCTTTCAGAGTTCGCTTCGATGCCTCTTTGGTTAACGATGAAGCCCAAGAATTTTTCTAAGGACACCCTGAAGGTACACTTCAAAGGATTGAGCTTCACCAGATATCTTCTCAAAGTCTGGAATATTTCGTCAAAATTTTTAACATGATTTTCTTCTTTCAGGCTTTTCACCAGCATGTCATCCGTGTAAACCTCCATGGTTTTTCCAATAAGGTCGTTGAATATTTTGTTGACAAGTCTTTGATAGGTAGCTCCGGCATTTTTCAATCTGAAGGGCATGGCCTTATCGCAATAGAGTCCATTGTCTGTGATGAAGGAGGTATGCTCTTCATATGTATTGGGAACATGGGGATTTCGTTGTATCCAGAGTACTTGTCCATGAAGCTAAAGAGTTTATATCCCTTAGTCGAATCCATAAGTTGGTCTATTCTGGGAAGTGGGAAGCTGTCCTTAGGACATGCTTGGTTTAAATTTGAAAAGTCTATGCAAACCCTCCACTTATGTTATGCTTTTTGACCAATACTGGGTTAGAAACCCACTTCGGATACATCAATTCCTGGATAAACCCGCAGTCGATCAGTTTCTTAACTTTATCCTTTAGAGCCTCATATCTTTCAGGGTGGAGGGCTCTTCTTTTTTGCCTACGCGCCGTGACTTTTGGATCTATGTTTAGGTGGTGGTAGCTGATCTTTGGATCAATGTCTATCATGTCGCCTTGTTTCCAGGCAAAGACATCGAGATTTTTCAATAAGATGTTTTTCAACTCCTCCTTCACCTTTATGGATAGGTTACTTCCTACCTGTAAGTACTTGGATGGATCATGTGGGTCTACTGGGAAGATCTCCAATTCTTCAATAAGTGCTGTTTGAGGCTTACAATCAATGATGCGAGGGTCCAACTCCTCTAAGTTAGCTGCTTCTTCAGTAGCCGTTCCTTCTTCAAGGGCTCATATGGCACTAATGACATCCCAATCTTCAGGGGCATCGGCCATATCGATGTCTTCCCATTGTTCAGGGGTACTCCCTTGTTCAGGGACGTCATTTATGTTAATGTCTGTGACAATGACATTGCCGATTCTCGTTTTCACCTTCCTTAGGGAGTTCGAGTAACATTTCCTAGCACTTCGTTGGTCACCTCAGATTATGGCAATGCCATTTTCAATTGGAAATTTCATGCACAAGTGATGAATGGAGGAAACAGCCCATAGCTACTTCAAAGCTAGCCGTCCAAATACTCCATGATAAGCGAATCGGTTATCAACTACCAAGAATTCCTTGAAGTTGTGAAGAGTCAAGGGTTTAGTTCCCATCTCTATTGCTAGAGTAATTTTGCCCCTTGGGATGATGATATCTCCTATAAAGGCATACAAAGGGGAACTAGTTGGGTTCAACTCGTGGTCAACTTTCATTTTGTCAACTCGTTGACCGAACTTCCATTATCTACTAACATTTGTTTCATGCCATTGCGGGCTACGACTGTTTCGCTACTTAGGTGTCACAATGTGGATAATGTACACCTACTGCATCTTTTTGAGTAAACGTGATTGGCGAAATTGCTCTTCCGATGGAGGATTGGTTAACTATGAAGCTCACCATAGGAAGTTCACTTGCCTCTCTAGCATAATTTCTTTGTGAGTTCCTAGATTTCCCTCCAACATGTGGTCTTCCAATGATCGTGTCAATTTACTTGATAGGTTCCTGACCATTGTTTGTTGGGAGGCTTTGTCTTTGCCTTTGACCTTCTCTAGGTCTTTCTGTATCGTCATCCCTTTCTCTTAGAGGGTCCTTTCGGTTGGGACGATAAAGCTCCTTATTCCCACGTGGTTGATTTTTCTTGGGAGGAGCATTTCTTCGAGAGCGCCTGCCTCTTCCTTATTTTGTGTTGTGGGAGTATCTTGCGACATCTAAGCAATTCTCCATGCAGTGGCCACGAGATTAACGGTAGGTACATGCGCTTCATCCCTATTTCTAGGTTCAGTGCCTCGTCCCTACCCCATCCCCTTGGTGGGTGCCACAGGTAGGGCCAGAGTTGATGCATTTTAGCATCAGGGTTTACCTCCTCATAAGCTAAGGTAGGTACTGCATTGAGGGTTGATGCGGTTGTTTCTTGTCCGTGATTCAAAGGTGTCTGGTGGTCCATCAAATGGAAAGTAGGGCCTCTCCCCCTTTGCATTTGAGAAGGGAGAAGACCCTGGCTGGCCTTGTTCTCATGATCTCTATATTCTTCATTAAGGATTTCTCACCTTATCTTTCTAATAAGGCGTTATAAGTGGGAGGGTCCTTGTTCTGCACGTTTCTCCAAAAAAGAGTTCATGTCCAAGCCTCTTCTTAAGGCAGTTAATACTTTCCTATCCATAACTTGTACACATAGGTCATTTCATCAATAAAGTGGGACAAGAAGCTTTTCAGCATCTCGCCCTGCTGTTGTCGCATGTCTTGCAATCGTTGAATGAGAATTTCTCCTTCTTTACTAGTAGCAAAGTGTTTTAAGAACGTCTTTTGAGGTCCAACCAGCTTCGGATGCTATCTTCTGGAAACCTTGTACACCAGATTTCCGCTCATCCACTTAGAGTTAAATGAAAGGCTCTACACTTCCTTGCTGGGGTGGCCCCTTTCAAATTCATATGGGTCTTGAAGCTGTTGATGTGCTTCGAGGGGTCACCTCTCCCATTATACTTAGGTATTTTAGGGAGTGTGAAGTGATTCAGCATTGGGGCATTTCTTATGGCTTTTGAAAGAGGCGAATGGTCATTGTTGTCATCTAGGTAGCAGGATTGATAAATGCATTTTGCGCATTTAATTATACGACAAAACATGATTAATTGTTGATATAAATGCTTGACTATGATTT
>CAIGRO010119181.1:0-30827 GCA_903798355.1 Fraxinus baroniana | reverse complement strand
CTTATTCCTACAAAATATTTTGAAAAAGATATTGAACATCTCTATGGTGCTAGTGGGAAAAAGGTTGAATATTCAATACAAACTTTCAAAAGCTCACGTTTCCAATTCAAATATTTGTTTTAAAAATATATTTTATATTGCCAAAGATTTAGACCAAGAAGTAATTCTTGGAATCCCTTTTATTGTTCAAATTTACCATGTTCAAGCCGATTCAAATGTTTAACTACAAATATTTTTGGACAAGAAATAGTTTTCAAATTCACAAATCCTTCTTCTTACAAGGATGTTAATTCTTTAAAAGAAGCTTTTATTTATAAATTATCAATAATATTAATTTTAAGAAAAAAACATATTCAACTTTTAAAGGAAGAGATAAGATTGTAGCGAATCGAGGAACTGTTGAAAGATTCCTCTTTTCAAACGCAAATCTTTCTTTCACAAAAGCATATTGAAGACGAGATATGCTCCACTATTCCAAATGCTTTTTGGAATATGAAAAAGCATATGGTGTCCCTACCATATACTCAGCCCCTGTTGGGGCTACATTTTTTTTCATTCTCATTCTTCTACTCATTTTCAACCACACATTTTTTAATAAAATAATATTTTTTATCACATCAATAACTTTTCCTTATTTTTCAACTACATATTATCCATCACATCAACAAAAAAAAATACATTCTTTTGAAAATAATGTGCATCAAACGGGGGCTCAATGATTTTCATGAATCAAACATCCCAACAAAATTTTGTTATATTCAAATGAATAAAGAATTATTGATCACTGTATCAAGAAAATCAATGATTTACTGGACTAGAAAATTATTCGTCCAAGTAAATTACCGTAGAGTTGTTCGATATTATATGTCAACAATTCAGCAGAAATTGAGCGTGAAGTCCCTCGTTTAGTTATCAATTTTAAACCTTTCAATAAAACTCTAGAAATGGATTATATATCAATTACCTCAATAGAAAGACATATTAAATAGATTATTCAAAGCCTTGAACTTTTCTAAATTTGCTATGAAGTCAAGTTTCTTGCCTATTCAAATTAAAGAAGATCGTTATAAGACCACATTCATTATTCCTTTTAGACAATATGAATGGAACCTTATGCCATTTGGACTCAAACATGCTCATTTTGAATTTTAAAAAATTATGAATGATATTTTCAATCCATATTCAAATTTTATTATTGTTTACATTGATGATGTTTTAATCTCCTTTGAAATTTTAGAACAACATTTGAAACATTTAAACATATTTAGTCACCTTGTCAAAAATAATGGATTAGCAGTTTCTGCTAAAAAAAATTTGTTTTATGCTAAACAAAAATTAGGTTCGTAGAACATAACATTCATCTAGGAACCATTACATCAATTCAAAGAAGACTATATTTCACTAATTAAATTTCCTGATGCAATTTTAGACAAATAGTCTTCAAAAAATTTTAGGATGTATCAATTATGTAGGAAATTTTATCAAAGAGATAAGAATCCTATGTACATGATCTCTTTTCAAAAGGTTACAAAAGAATCCAGTCCCATGAAGTCACGAGCATACTGTAGCTGTTTTAGAATTTTAAAAAGGCTATCAAAAGCATTAATTGTTTGTCAATATTAGACCTCACTACATCAATTATTGTTCAAAATGATGCGTCAGACATTGTAGTGTCCTCAAACAGATTCCAAAAAAGTCTAGTCAATAACAATTGGTCTCATTTCATTCTAGTGTTAGAACTAGCCCTCAAAAGAACTATTCAACCATCAAAAAAGAAATTTTATCATAAATTTCAAAATGATTTAATCAATAGAATTTGTTTTAATATCATATTGTAAAGCATTGAAATATGTTTTACAAAAGGAAGTTAAAAATCATGTTTCCAAACAAATCTTTGACAGGTGGCAAGCAATATTGTCATGCTTAATTTTGAAATTCTATATATACAAGGATTTTCAAGCTTTCTTACAGACTTTTTCACAAGAGAATTCTTACAAAAAAGAGGAAATAATGAGAAAAATTAGAGAGATATTCAAGTTGAGTGAAATATTCACAAAAAAATAAAAAATAAATAAAAAAATTATGGAATCCTCTTCCTCCAAAAAGAAGGATAAGAAAAAAAAATTCAAATTCCAATTTGTTCAATTGATGATTACATTCAAAATTCATTCAAATGTTCGAAATTGATAGAGCATAGTTCTTTTATCTCTCAAAAAACCACTTTAGCCTCAAAAGCTCATCATCTCAAACTCCTAAAGAAAACCCATCAAATTTTAGAAAAGCCCTCTAAATAGGATCTGGAAAATTACTAGGTATCAATCCTCCGTCAACTTTTCAATATTTTACAAAATCGGTTCATATTCATGTTTTCGAGATGGAACATATTGGATTCATAGGTATTCATCTCTTGACGAATACCTTCAAAAACTTTCTCATCAAATTTTCAATTCATGCTCAAAATCTCGATCAGACATAATAACTCATACTCAAAATCAGTAAAAGAAAAATTATATTAATTTTTTCAAAATTTCAATTCAAAAGGTACTGTCATTTGAAGACTAGGGATACGACCCATGGAAAGAGAAGAGAATGCGTCTCTCAAAAGACGATGCATTCGAATCTCTTTTCAATAATTTTAATTACCAAGAACCTTGGTTTAATGTATTTTACTTTAAACCAATTACTCATTTTAGGTTCATACTTTTCATCAATATTGTTCTCCAAATTTTTTAAAAATGATTTCATATATGGTTCGAATATTTTGGACTTGAAGATAATGTTTTACATAGTCTTACTCTTCAAGAATTTGAACACTTCAAAAAGGAGACTAAAACCTTTTAAAGTCTCGATAAAATCTTTTATTTCAATTTACTCATAATTTAAAAGTCTCATGGATCTTCTGTTAGGATTGTTAAATTGTTCAAAAGTCAGGCGCTGAATATCATGTTAAGAAAACTATTCGGAGACTCAAAATTAAATGATGGTCAAAATTTCATGAAACTAATTGCTATCAAAAAGTAGTAAATTCATGGATTCAAGAACAAAGGAATTCAGATATTCCAAAATTATCCAAAAGGGGACTAGATAAAAGTGCCGGTTTTCTCATGGAAAAATCAAGATTATTGGCAATGTTCAGCCAATGCAAAACTCCAGGAGAACTGCAAGCTGTTTCAGAAAGAACTACTGCTCTTGCCGAATCTTCGTTAAAGAAATTAGATTCAAAGAACTCAAAAGGAAAATTTTCTCAAGCAGATTCATTAGATTATGAACAAAGAAATGAAGACATGTGCTTTGGTTTAGACAATATTAATGAATTAATTGACGAAGAAGAAACTCAAAATAACACTCATTCAAAATGACTATATGGACCCAGTTATCTTGATAAATTAAGAGAATATAGGGTTCAAAAATTAAAAGATACTCTTATCATATCGATTATTTTTACTCCCTGTGCCAATAATAAAAAATGGACACAAAACTTTAGTAACTTTACTAAAGTAAAATTCAAAAAGTTTGGAGAAATGAAAAAATGGTGGTTCAATTTTCAGAAGTTGCAAAAGTTGGTTTAATTATCAAAAGATGCCAAAAGATGCTCAATTACTTTCATAAAGGTAGATGCTCAAATGTCAAAAGTGGTTGTCATCTCAAAGTGGTTGCTTTTCAAGATTCTTTAACCAAAATTAATTGGATTTCAAGTCCGTGCTCAAGATTTCAATTATAAAAGAAACTCAAGATGGGAGCTCTCCTCAAGTGTAATAGAATGCAACATATTACACTTCAAGCAAGTTTAAATCATCCTTGTAATTTTAAGTTTTCATTAAAAATCTTTTCAATTGTGATTTTCAATTTTTAGTTTCAATCTTGTAGTCTCCAAATATCAATTTTCATATTATAATTTCAAAGTTTTATTTTCAATAAAATTCATTGTTTCCATCAACCTCTACTTCTCTTGTCCCTCTCCCCTGACCTGAGCCTCCTTTGGTATCAGACCCATAATAGAATAGCGTGAGAGAATAATGTCAAAGAATTGTCTACATAGTGTTAAAGGTTAGGTTTGTGTAAGGCATAGATGTCTACTAAAGCGTTGGTCAGCCTTGTTGTCAGAGTATGCATTAAGGTAGTCCTATTGTAGACTTTACAATGCATCAATTTGCCTGTAGCATTATGTTTTCAATAGCAAGATTATTGTTTTCTTATTACTATTAAATTATTTTATTTATATCAAATTGATTTAGTAAAGGAAGTGGTTCAAATAGTAGTGGTGATAACATTTCAAATTATTTTTTAAGTAGTAATGAATAATTAGATCAAAATCATGCATCTACATTTGCATCGAATGATTTTACTTCAAATGAATTTCAAATAGCTCAAATAGATCAAAATTTTAAAATTGAACTATCCCAAATGTAGACAAAAGGAAAACTTGATTTAATTCAAAATTATGTTACCAAAACTTTGGAACAAACTATCCCTATCAAAAATCAAATTGTTTCAATTAATTTGTTTTCAAAAGAAGCTATACAAGCTCAAAGGAGAAATTTAAATATTTTCATATTTGATTTGTTCAAATTGTAGTTAAACCTCTGTTTAAAGACATTTTTGTTCTTTTAACCCTTAAAGACAATAGATTCTTAAGGTCTGAACATTCATTACTTTCCATTCTCGAGTTAAAACTCGAAAGTGGTCCTAGATTTTCAAATTGTTATCCAAATTGTTCACTTGGTCTACAAGATGGAGTTATTCTTAACGCTCTTAATCGTCAAGTTCGATTTTTTTTAATGTTAATGATCATTCAAGAGCTTTTGCTTTAATATATCGAATATATTATAAGCTTTTGAATACCCAACTCAATATTCGAGTTCTCATATGTTCTCCAAGAGATGTAAGTGTTTTGGTTGAAGTAAATCCACTTCATTCAAACATTATGATTCCCAAACGAAGTACATGGAATCTCCAAGCTATATGATTAGACTGAGATTTTGAAAATGCTCAAAACTCAATTCCAGTCCCTCTAAGAAGAACTCCTGATCAAATTATTTTTTTTCTTGATGGAAATGTTAAAGTTATCTATGATAAACCATCATGTTCAAATACTTTTCAAACATCTTATTCATCTAGATCTGATTAGAGATCTAAGAGTAATACTTTTCAATCTACAAGATTTTCTACCTCTTATTTAAAAGAAGTTTATTTCAATCCTAATATTCCAAAAACTCATTATCAAAAAGATAATGAAGATGAATCAAAACAACTTGGTTATCCTAATTTATCTAGTGTGACTCCTCCTTTAGAGAGACTTGATCAGCAATGTAATGTTGTTTCTTCTACTATTGATAGAAGTAATGAATTCATTACTGATAAAACCCCAGAAGTCAAAAGTTTTCGAAAAATATTTCAAAAAAGTTTTTTTTTTCAAGAAATATAATCTTACTGGGAAGAATTTGAAGCTTTTCCAGAAGATTTAAGTTTTATGAGTGTACATATTTTAAAGTTTATAATAAAAAAACTCACTAAATTAAAAGTTGTTCAAAATACCAATTCTTCAAACAAGATTTAGAAAACACCTATGGGTGATACCTTTTAAACTATTCATCCTTTTATACAAGAAATTGTAGTTCTTCAACGAAATACTGAAATTCTTACATCCCATCTAAACTAGATATCTAGAGAACGATAGGAAGATTCTTAAGTGGTAGCTAAAGATATCAAGAATATTCAAGCTCGGACAATTATACTAATGTTGTTTTTCAATCTATGTGTTTTCAGTTAAATTGAATTGAATTAAATTACGATTCTGAGAAATCTATTTCAAAATCAATTGATAAAGAAAAAAACCCCATCTATGCTTTATTTAAACCTCATCCTTCAAACATGATTCCCCAACTTGGAAAATTAGATAATGCGACTCAAGTTTTAAAAGAACTATAACTCAATTGTCAAAATTATCATCTCATTTTCCTTCAAAAAAAATATCAATACCATTGATGAAATTGAATCTTAATTTATTGAAAATGAAAATGAAAATTTTCGTAAAAATCCCTCTATTCTTCCCTTAACATATTGTTCCTAATTTCTTTTTGAAGAACAACCAAAATTTCCAATGACTATTAAAGGTGACTCTATGGTTGAATGGAATATTGATGGTCTAACAGAGTATCAGATTATTCAAACAAAAAGAAATTATGTCTATGTGCTGGAAAGCATATAGAGCAAATAATGTAGATTCCAAAACTGCAACATTAAATATGTTAATAGGATTTATGGGTCAGCTCAAAAATTAGTGGGGAAATTATCTCAGCTCGGAAGAAAAGCAAGAGATAATGAACTCTTCAAATAATGAAACTAGAGAAAATGACATTTTCAATGTCCTAATTTATAGTATCATCAAAGATTTTATTGGAGTACTTGTTGATGTAATGAATCAATAGTCTGAAACTCTTATGAATCTTCCATGTTCAAAACTTTATGATTTTTGATGGTATAAAGACATTTTTAGATTTTAATGTTGTAATTGGAGATTCTATAAACAAAAGAGATTTAATTGTAATTTGTATAAAAATTTAAGGACTAATGTCCAAATAGATAAAGTTAAGATTTTTAGGTCTAGGGTTTGAGAATGGAAAAAGAAGGAAAACACGACGCGAATTTTCGCTAGACTGTCGTCATGGATTGACTCGAGCATAAAAAACAGAACCTCCGTCGCTCGACTGTTACTGAGCCCTCATTCGAGCGACAGAGCTGTCCGAAAAATTTTATTTCACGATTTAAAGGCTTTTTCTCATGCCCATTCGTTTCCTAACCTACCTATATATACCAAAACACCTTAGAACGATTTTTGTTAAGGTTGAACATTGAGAGAGCTTCATCTATGAGAGAATTCATATATTTTGTCTTTCAACCTTCATCTTGCGAGATTGTTTTGGTGAGAAAATTATCGTCTACATAATCCAATACCAAACCCGTCTATCCTCCACATCTGTCCAAGGTTTGAAGATCGAGGAAATTTGATTGGAGTTCCAGTCTGTGAAGAACAAGGCGTTCTTCGTTGATCCATAGGAGATAGACGATTCTGCAAGGCTATGAGTGCTGTAGGGTAGCAGATTCCAAGGAGAGCTTTGGCAAATTGTAGCTAAAGATTGGTATAGGGGAGTACGAAATTCACAAAGAGCTGTAGGAATTGCAGTCAGAAGATCAGATGGTACGTGTCGTCCAGTCTGATAGACTATAAGTTGCTTGAATCGTTTATAGTGGATTGCTTGAAAAAGTGTCCGGAGTTTTTCCCAGTTGGGTTTCTCCGTGATCATACCGTATGTTGATTTACTTCTTTATTTACAATTTAAATTATATAAACTGCGATATTTAAAAATATGATTAAAAATGACGTGCATGTTTAATCATTTAGAAAAGAATTAAAAAGTGACTTGTTGTTATTTAATTTGTTAATTGTTTTAATTCCGCATATAATACGTATTCACCCCTTTCTAGGTATTGTTAGGGTCGAACTATGCATTTTTCAATTTGTATCAGAGCCTTAAATCGATTCCTGGCCCTAATTTTATAATTTTAGATGAGTCAGTCACTGTCCGTGCCTCCGTTCTTTGACGAAAGCAATTATTCATACTAAAAAATTCGAATGAGAGTTTTTCTTAAAGTTTTGGATGAACGTATTGGGATTAGCATTCAAAATGGGTGGGCTTCACCCACAGCAACTATTTTTTGGTGTAGTTACACCCACTGATATCTCACTGTGGATTAAAACTAATTTGGACGAGTGTAGTTGGAATAGTAAAGGCCTTCATGCCTTGTTCATGGCTGTGTCTGCTAAGAAATTTAGGAGAGTCTTGATGTGTAAAACTGCTAAAGTGGTTTAGGATATCTTAGAAACCACACACGAGGAAACTAAAACTGTTAAAAATCCTAAATTACATATGTTAAGCACTAACTTTGAAGATATTAGAATTAAGGACGATGAATCGTTCGATGAATTCTATGCGTAGTTGAATGATATAGTCAAATCTAGTTTTAATGTAGGTGAAAAGATCCCCAAGTATAAAATTGTCAAAAAAAAAAGTCCTTAGATCCCTACCCAAGAGGTTTAGACCCAAGGTAACTACGATAGAAGAAAGTAAGGACTTAGACGCTATTAAGATTGAAGAACTCGTAGGATATGAACTCACCATTTCACAACCTAAAAAGGTTAAATCCATCGACATGAACACCATTAGAGAAGAGAGAGCGAGTCTACTGATACTGAGACTTTTAGGGATGTCGAAATAGCTTATTTCGTTAAAAAATTTCAAAAGGTGATGAGGAATAAGAGAAAGCATCAGGAACAAAAAAGTGAGGTCCCTAATAAACTCTCGAGAGGTAGACATGAGAAAAATACCTCTAGGGCTCCCGTTAATAAATTTCAATCTATCTAATACCACGAGTGCAAATGATATGGTCACATTAGGAGTGAATGTCCTAATCTGAAGAGGAGCTCGGGTAAAGAATGACGTAAGGCTTTAGCAATGACCATGAGTGATGAGGAGTCTGATTCCGATTCTCAGACTGAGATATCTGGTGATGAAGATGAACAAAGTTACATAGCCTTCACCTTGATTGCTGCAATCGAATCTGACCGTGAGATTGAAAAGGCGAAATGAAGGATGAGAGTGAACAGTTTGAAGTAGAGTCTGAGAATGAGTCCGACATTCACAAGTCTTATCGTGAATTGTTTGAGGAGAGTCTCAAAATTAAGAAGATCAATAAAGCCGTCTTGAAAAATGTTAATAAACTTGAACGTGAAAAAGAAAAACTGTTAGGTGACCTTTATGACTCGACTAAAAGGTTAAGTGAGTTGAAGCTTGTTAATGAAAACTTGAAAGCTAAAGTTAAATCATTAATTAATGATCTTGATAAATCTAATGCTCAACTCCAATCTTTAATGAGTGGCTCACAGAATCTGGACAATCTACTGAGGATGAATAAGCCTGCCGTAATAGGCATGGTTTGGGTTATGTTCATAAATGTGATGCTACTGCTAGTACATACATGACCATGTTCGTTCCTTCCACTAACAAATATCGTGAGATTGCTTATCCTAAACCTAAAGAAAAGCATGTCATAGGATCGAGACGTACCAGACAACATAGGGTCAATATTCCTACATATCAGCAACAACCACAGAGCATGTTTGAACCTATGTTCATTCCCACTTGCCACCACTATGGTGCACTGAGACATATTAGACCTAGGTGTCGTAAATTTTTGAATAGAAGTAAAAGTCAAGACTTCACTATCAAGGTTAACTTTCTTGCCATCAAGTTAGCCACTTAACTGAGATGATGACTAGGTTAACCAAATTAACTTCTACTTCTAAGAAAGTTTGGGTTAAAAGGAGCGACTTGGAAGGTCGTGAAAATGGTCATGCTCTTAAACGTATGTGCATACAAATTTCGTCCTGATTCGGTGTTTAGGTACATGCATCATGTTTATTCATTTACTTGTTCTCATGCATTTCTATTTTTTATTTTTGTGGTCTGTTTGTTTGAATTTGATTTTTTTTTTGTATGCTTGGTGCATTCATGTTTTATACGAAAAAATAGACAAAACCTAATTTTTTTGTATTGTTATGATTTTAAAAAATTTTAAAAATGGAGAACAAAAAGTATTTTATGTATGAAATTGTTTTACAACATGATATACAATACACTTGATTTTGTTGGTTGTAATCAAGTATGAGTTTATTTAGTGAGCTGTAACATAATTCTCATTGCTGGTTTAAGATACTTTTGGAGTATTTAATATAAGTCTCTTCATATACCATCTGCACTGCACACTGTAAACTTGATAGTGGGACTCTACCGCGTGTGTGAGATTTTGGAGGCGGTCACATGTTAGTAGGGCGCATTTGAACATAAATTGACCAACTTATTTAGACCTAATCTCGAGGTTATCCCTGCAATAATAAATAAATATATGAGAAAAAAATTAAATAAATTCAATATCTTATGCTACTTGTCAAAGCCTACTTGACTTGAGTAATTAAGCCTGCGAGATTTCTCATAACCTGGTGCCTATGGTTAACTAACTTGGGTTAGTTGACATAAAGCTCGTTATAGGGGTCATGCTATAAATTTAATAAAAAGAAGTTTGCACTTAAGATAAAATAATATATATGAGCATTCATGTTTACTGTTGTGATATAAGATAAATATTTTATGTTAAAAGTCATGGGGAGAAAAGACATTGTCCATAAAAATGAGCTTTTATATGTAGGTTTTAATGTGCTTTACTGGTTTGACTTTTATAAGTAGAGGAATATACTTATTAGCAGTAATGTTTTGCAAGTACTTTCTCACAAAATTTAGGTTTGAAGTCCTACTACCATAGGATTAGTAACACTTAACACATATAGGTCACTTATATCATTTACTCTATAGGTAATCTTAGTTAGATTTGTGGGAACATTTATCGCTCATTGCATATACATATGACTGCTTACAGCTACATTATTAAAATATTGTAAGTTGTTCTTTATCCCTTGTTATTTTGTGACAAAAAGGGGGTGTAGAAAATCAAATAAAAGTGTTTATCAAACAGAAATAATTGCCTGCACTGCATGTTGCATTTTGCCCTGCATATTACATTAATTTGTTTGATTTCAACATCATGATCATTGATCAAATTTTTGATATATATAAAATGATTTTTAACTCAAAAACATTTTATATTCTTATTTCAATTCTGCTAAATTAAGTTTGATATTTTAGTAGTATCGATGTATCTTTTTGATATGTTGGATTGCATTGGTGCTATATCTTAATTTAACAGGCATGTGTGAAACAGAAGAATACTATATGATTCTTAGATTGCCTATATTTTATGAACGACTTTATTTATACTATTTTCCACACATTTTATAATGGGTTGAGTTGTCTATTTCAGGAAACAGGTGTTGAATGAAATGCAGAATTTGTTCAGGTCAGTTAGCTTTGTGATAGGTTTTTGAGTCTATAACTTACTTTTGATTACTACCTTGACTTTAGTTAGTAGTTTTGTCACATAATACCAAAGGGGGGCTTGTTAGGTTTTAATGTTGTAATTGACAATTCTGTAAATAAAAAGGACTTAATTGTAAGTTTTATAAAAAGTCAAAGAATAATGTGCAAATAGATAAAGTTAAGGTTTTTAGGTAGTGGTGGCAATGGGCCAAGCCGGCTCTGCTCGGCCCATACCCGCACGAGATCAATTCGTGCCCGGGCTCGCCCAAAACGAGCCGAGCTTCTGCTCAGCTCGTCGGCTCGGACTTTTTTTTTTATATTACTAAACCTAATATCAACCTAATAAATTATGCAAGCCACGAGCCGAGCGACTCGTGGCTCACAAAAATAGGCGAGCCCACGAGCTTAAACGAGCTGCTCGGTGAGCTACTCGATGAGCGGCTCGTCAATTTAACGAGCTGAGCCTATTCGGCTTGTCTATCGAGTTCCCTGCTCGGCTTGTGCTCGGGCTCATTTTTTGAGTCGAACCCGAGCGGCTCGTGGGCGTCTATAGTACGAGCCCAGCGAGCGAGCCGACGAGCCACTCGGCTCGATTGCCACCACTATTTTTAGTTCTAAGGCTCGAGAATGGCAAACGAAGGAAAGCACGGAGCAAATTTTCGCTAGACTGGCTCGAGCGTCAAAATAGAATTTTCGTCGCTCGACTGTCGTTAAGCCCTCGCTCGAACGACAGTGTTGTCCGAAAAATTTTTATTTCGAGATTTAAAAGCTTTTTGACCCATTCGTTTCCTTACCTAGCTATATGTACCAAAACACCCCAAAACGATTTTTGTCAAGGTTGAACATTGAGAGAGCTTCATCTGTGAGAGAATTCATATATTTTATCTTTTAACCTTCATCTTGTGAGATTATTTTGGTGAGAAAATCATCATCCACATAATCCAAATACCCAACCTATCTTTCCTCCATATCTGTCAAAGTTCTAAAGATCGAGGAAAGTTGACTGGAGTTCCAATCTGTGAGGAACAAGGTGTTCTTCGTTGATCCACATGAGATAGACGATTTCATAAGGTTAGGAGTGTTGTAGGGTAGTAGATTCCATGGAGAGTTTTGGTAAATTGCAACTAAAGATTGGTGTAGGAGAGTACAGGATCCGTGGAGATCTGTAGGAATTGTAGTCGGGAGATCAAATAGTACATGTCATCTAGTCTGATAGACTGTAAGTTGTTTGAATCGTTTATAGAGGATTGCTTGCAAAGTGCCCTGAGTTTTTTCCAGTTGGGTTTATCCGTGATCATACCGTGTTTTGATTTACTGTTTAAATTATATAAATTACGGTATTCAAACATATGATTAAAACTAACATGCATGTTTAATCATCTAAAAAAGAATTAAAAAGTGACTTGTTGCTATTTAATTCGTTAATATTTTAATTTTGCATATAATATCTATTCACTCCCATCTAAGTATTGTTAGGGTTGAACTACGCATTTTTCTGACATGTTTTTTTTATCATGTGTCTTTTTATGAGAAGATTGTGATTAATCCTATTGGAAATAAAGATTTATATCTGGACTTCCAAAACTCTTTGTAGAAAGAGTTTGAACTTCAATAAGTTAATATCAAGAAAATATTCCATATGATGAACTTACATATAGAGAAATTATTCATTTTATCAATAAAGAAGGCATTGCACTTTGCAATGATCTAAAACTAATAGTCAAATTAAAATCAGAAAGATTTGAAAGTTGTCAAGAATTTGGATAATTCTGTGAATAATATGGCCTTGAAAAAATAATTCCTCCTTTTTTAGAATTGAAAAGAAAAAGTTTCCCTTCTTACAAAAGACGAAAAAAATTTCAAAAGGAAAAGAATTTTCGAAAACCCTTTTATTTAAAAAAAATTATTTTAAAAGGCGATTTTCGAAGAAAGGTTTTCAAAAAACTCTAATGTCACTTGCTGGAAATGCAAGCAAACATGACATTATTACAATAAATGTCCTATAGAAGTAAGATTAATAATCTTCAAATAGGAGAAAATTCTCCAGATTCTCAGTTAAGACACGATTTATCAACATCAAGAAAACTCTGATATTGAAACTAGTTCTAATTCCTCATCCCCCTCTTCTAAACAAGAACCATGATAGGCTTACAAATTTTTTTGACAAAAACCTTGACAAATGCAAGGTGGCTCGCCCCTATTGGTGGGGCGCCACCTTTCATTTTGTCAAGATTTTTGTCAAAAAATTTTGTACAAATTGCTTTATTCTCTAAACAATCTAAAAAGAGTGTGTGTGTGTGTGTGTGTGTGTGTGTGTGTGTGTGTGTGTCTTTGTGTGTGTATATAACAACTTTTCTGCATATCAAAGTAAATATTTTTCCTTAAACATTGATTTTCAAGGCAAAAGGAATTGCATGATTCCCATTATACATAGTGTCTGTCCATACGAATCGGTACGAATTGAAATAACTTTTTCTTATCACAACGATATTCATTTAGTTATTTAATTTTTAGCCTTATCTGGTTTTGTATATTTTGTTGGAAAATAAAACGGATCGAGATAATATATATGACACGATATGAAGTATATGATCACTAACAAACAATAAGAAAAAGTTATAATAACTGTGCCCATACAATTATTTTATATTTCTATAATACAAAACTTGTAAAAAGAGTTTAGTATTTATAGGCGTATGTGCCAAACCTTAAAAATACCACAATGATGGAACAAGATAAAAAATCACGTGGAATAAAGGAAATAATATTTTCCAAATAAAAACATGTGGAAAGAAGGAAAAAAAATATTTTCTCAAAAACTTATTTGGGAAAAAAAATCCAACAATCTTTACCTTGACACAAATTTCGATACAACAAAAAAAGTTCTTAAATTTCTTTATCTGGAAAAGTAAATTAAACTACAACAAAAAATTTGAACTTTTCAACAAGAACCAAGCTTTCTACAACACAAAAACACTCATTTTCCACGGTATTCAACATGGATACATGAACTCAAATACCGAGTTCTCTAAAATTCACGAAGAATTAGATATTATCAAACTGTGTCGAAGCACACTCTATAACAGAATCAACTCCCCGCGCTTTCACAGAAGGTCCCACCTAGTCTCAACACCTTCAAAAACGCTAAAAGCATGTGTTGCCTAATCAGCATCCTCTAATGGGACTATCCATAGCAGTTGAATGCGATGGAGTCGTAAATAATGGTGGCAAAGCGAAATTCCCCATATCTTCCAAACTCGACTGAGTAGTATTCTTCAATATGAACCCCGAGCCAAATTCAAAAGGCACAATATCATACTAAATCTCCACCACGATACTAAATTCGTGGTGACTTTTCTTCGCAAATTATGTTCGCCTTTGTAAGATGTATAACTGTGAAATCTTCCGCTCCTCAAATAAAATACAAACACCCTTTCGAACCCTCAAGACTCCACCTCCTCCAGAGAATGTGTACCATTTTGAATCAAAATTACTCAACGAAAAGATATTCTTCTTCAAGTCTGGAATATGTCGAACATGATCAAGTATTCTACATGTTCCATTCACCAACTTCAATCTAACTCTACCAATATTAACTACCTCGACAATGTTCGTTGTTACACATGACAATGAAACCTTGTGTCACCACTTCATATGTTTCGAACAAATCATGATTGTGACATATATAGAACGCACAAATTGTATCCAAAATCCACTTCTCGTCATGTTTGGATTCCATGTCGGAAATTGTCAAAATATCTCCATCACTCAAATAGTTCTCGGGTACGTTGGTCTCATTTGAAGTATTTGATTGCTTCCCATGAATTGCAATCAAATTATCTTTGTTCTGCAATTTGTCTCAATCCCTCTTAATGTATCATTTCTTCTTGCAATAATAACAAACTTGATTACTGAAATTTGACATCAACTTACCTCTTTTCTGATCACCATAAAAAACAAAGCCTTCTCGATCTTTAGCCTCAGATTCGACTGGATGCTTAATCTTCTCTTTTGAAAAAAAGACATTATACATCTTAAATGATGAGAGTATCACGACTATATAAGATCGTGTTTCTAAACGAAGTGACGGTGAACACAAAATGATTAATGCCAAACCTTCTTCATCATACTTTACATCTAACGTCCCAAATCAGTGACGATCTCCTTGAACACGACTAAATGATCATCCAAAGATCCGCCTTCTGCCATGTGATGAGAATACAACCTCTACTTCAAATGCAATTTGCTTGTTAGACTTAGTCATGCACAATTGCTCCAACTTAACCATAATGCAGCTATCGTTTTCTCCTTCAAAACGTCCTAAAGAATATTATTAGAAAGATGGAAATGAATCTGTGAAAGTGCCTTTTAATCATTCTGTTGTTTCTCCCCCGTTGCCTAAGTTGTGAGCATTTTTTCAAATCCCAATAGCACATCATCAAAATCCATTTGTGAGGGTACAACTCACATTTTCATTTTTCATAACGAAAATCTTATATTATGATCTAAGAGCAAAATTTCATACTTCGGGTTGCCATCAACAACAAAAACCTCGAACAAATCACAACCAATAGCTCGGATATCACTTGTTGGGAAGTAAAATGGATCGGAAGAATATATATGACATAATATGAAGTATATAATAGCAAACAAACAACAAGATAAAAGACAAAAAATTAATTGACAAAAAAGATCAAATTATTTTTATTCAATTTATTAATATGGAGAAAACAAATACAATAATTATGCCTACAAAATTATTTTATTTTAATAATACAAAACTTGAAAAAATAGTCTAATATTTATAGGGTGCATGCCAAATCATAAAAAAATCACAAAGATGGAAACAATATCAAAAATCATGTGAAATAAATGAAACAATATTTTCCCAATATTTTCTAGTAAAAACACATTGAAAGAAGAAAAACATATTTTCTCAAAAGCTCAACCTAATTTGGGTAAAAAAAAAAAAAAAAAAAACCCCCCGACATGTTTATATAATCTTTTAAAACGACGTAGAAATAATCATAGTTATGCTAATTTATGAAATTAGCGCTCTTGCAAGATACCACTTCTATTAATATATAATTGTTTTATTTTCATTGAAAATTTGTAGAAAATTTTGATCTCAAATTGCATTTGTTTGAAGTGATTTTTTTTTTTTGGGATCGAGACTCCATTAAGCTATTTGAAAGGTAATTTTTAAATATTTAGTTCGTTAGTTTCACATTTTCATCTATTTAATTTATTTTTTTATTCTTTATTATAAAACTTGAATAATTATAGTATTTGGAACTTTATTTAAGATTAGCAATATTTAAAATAAATGTAGAACTATGACATTTTTTTTTTTTTTTTTTTTTTNNNNATTTTTTTTTTTTTTTTTTTTTGAGTTAAATCTTGATTTCATTCATAAGTATAATGCAAGCGTGTGCACGACCTAGCCAAACAAAGGATTGAAGTTGAAAAAGGGGGGAAAATAAAATAAAATAAAATCTTTTTTCATATTTTATATTTTGATTCCTAATATTTTCCGAGTATTTTATATTTGAAATCCACGCAATATCCATTTATTTATAGGAAAAGTTTAAAATAATTTCTTTCTAAGTTAAAAAAACTTATATTTCCTTTCTAGGATATATATATATATATTCCAAATTGAATTTTTTTCTCTCTAGGTATTGGGTCCACTTAGATTATTATAACTGAAATAAGTAAATAATTTTATATTACAAGAACTATTGACCAACGGATAAAATCAAAATAATAGAAACAGATCATCAAAAAACTTAAGAATTTTGTTGTTTTTTTATGCATTATGTAGCATGACTGTTTGAGTATAGAAAAATGATAAGTATAACACAATGAGTTTGTGAAAGAGATTTTCAGTACTATTACTTACCAATAACATAGTAGATTGGAAGGAATCGAGATATAATTATGAAATTATGACTTATCTTTTGATTTTTTTTTTTTAAGAAAACGAAAAATATAAATATGTAAGTGGGTGTGAGTTGAGTCGTTCCGGTTAACCAACGGATTGAGACTTCAAACAATGGTTGAATCGACTTACCATGGTTTTGTTTACTAAAAAAAAAAAAAAAAAAAAAAAAAAACCAATTATATGTATCTGAATCGGATCGAGCTGGTTCGATTAGATTGGTTTGGTCGGTTTTTTTATTTTTCTGGCTCAAGTCTAGAGATAGTAATCCATATGATATATTGAAAAAGAATTTCGTATTTGAATGTCTAAATGTTAAAAACCAATGATACATAGAACTAAAACCTTTTAATTTATGTGCCAGCTAGATACATTGGTGGACACTCAGTGACGCATGGGGTGACGTGAACCCCCACCTTTTGGGCATTTATTTATTTTCTTTTTTGACAATATCATAACATATGTAAGCATTTTCTCTCCCTCTTGCGCGACTTTCTCCCTCACCTCTTTTACCAAAACTTTAACCCTTATAATTTTTTCAAATTTATTTATAATTTTCTGCAAATAGTAATATTAACTACAAATTTCCACTTCTCAATCAAATTTCCAACTAATTAGAAATTAAATTTGTGTTTTTGCTACCAATTTGCTCTAAAACTACTGTAAAGTGATTATCATTATGTCATTGTCGACCTCGTCTGTTACTACAATTCTAAAGCCATCTCCACTTGTTGTGCCTTCAAACACAATCAATTTAAGTTATTTTACCTTTGTAAATTGAAATGTAATCAATAGATCAACGGTAGCGGCAACAATTGATAATTTAAAAAAAAAAAAAAAAAGACCAAAATTCAAAGGGATAGAAAATGAATTTGGATTACATTTCTAGTTATTTTCATTCTATCCGATTTACGTGCAGAAATGATTTTTGAATTTTATATATTGAATTGGCCAAATTGATTTGGAATAGGTTTGAAATGATTTATGTTATATGGAGTGATTTTTGAGTTGGGTATATAGAATGACTGTGGAATGATTCTATCTAATTTAGCTTACATTTATTGAACTGTGTTTAGTTTTATTGTTTACTAGTATTGAATATTGATTATATACTTTTCCTTTAAATTATTTGAATTGATTGTTTGTATCAATTATGAATAAATTATTTAAACGTAAATACGTGTTTTCTTGCGTTTTCTTGTTTGAATGAATTATTTGTATCAATTATAGAAATTATCAAAATATGAAAACGTGTAGAGAACAATTGTAATAAAATATCAAACATTTTTATATTTTCACAAATTTTTTCTAGTTTTATTGTGCCTCTCTAATTTAAATTATATGCGTCCGCCATTGCCTAGATACTAATACATAAAATGTTTGGGCGTCGTTCTTTAATATTTATTTTATCCAAACTCATTTTAATCATATTTTCTCAATAAAATAATTTAACGTAAATCGGAAACTTTTACTGTGTTTGGTTTGCTGTTATCAATAAGTTTTTAGTTTTGCAAAACATTGAAATGTGTTTGATACGATGTTTCTGAAAATTTATTTTCGAAAAACAAGGTTAAATTTTAAATATAAAACTCAAAATGTATTTTTGACGTTGGAAGTGTTTTTAGTGAAAATTATGAAAACACTGAAAAATACTCGAAATACGAAAAATAAGCGTTTAAATAAAAATACAAAAAAAAATTATTTTTTTTGAAAAATATAAACTTTGAAAAATTAAAATCTAAAATTCAAAAAAAAAAAATTCTAAAACAATGAAAATTCTTAAAAATTATAATTAAATTTTTTTTTTCAAAAAAAAAAAGTTCAAGCTCTTAATGATTATTTATATAAAATTTTTAAAAAATAAATTTAAATGAACATAAATAAAAATATTCCAATCCACGTCATTTATTTTTATTTTTCTTTATTTTGAACTCTGTTTATTATTTATTTTTATTTTACTTTTGTAGTAAGAAAAAATATTGTAAAATTCAACAACTCTAAAATGTATATATTACTTAATATCATATTAACATTGATCTATTTTTATTTTAATAATCAATTTTCATGGAATAAAAAGTTATAAGTCAATTTTATTTTTTATTTTTTCAAAATTTGAAACCAAACGTGTTTTCTAATTTTCTGTTTTGAGAAATATTTTTTTCTAAATTACAAATCAAACATGTTATTAGCAATTTTAAAACAAACACTCTAATAGAAAATTTAAAACTCAAAACTAAAAATTGAAATACAAATCAGACGATACTTAAAGAAGAACTAAATATTATTTCTCGTTTAGATTTTCTACCATATTAGATATCATTTTTCCCCATCTATCACTCCATGTATGTCAAGAAATTTTCGGTAATTTGTTTTACATTCTCGAATTATGTACGTGGCAACATTTTTATTAAAATATAACTTGTGGATCTTTGAAATATGTAGATAAAAAGTGATTCAAAAGGTCGGTAAAAAATTTATTCAATTTATAAGCAATTATAAAATTTGCCAAACATTCACTAGTGCGATATAATCGAAGTGTTCAAAGGGCACTTTTGTCAATTTGTCAAACCACCATATCACACACTGTAGTCATTCCTTTAGCCATTTTTCTTTTCAGATTTTCTTGCATACTACATTACATAATCTTTCTTACATTACCTTCTCTGCCAGTCAGTCTCTCTCTTCCTCCTCCCCTTTCTCAAACCTCTGCAACAAACCCTTACCTTAAACAACAAATTTTTGCAAATTACAGATGAATTCTACAATCCCATTTCTGGACCTCAATCTATATCCTGATCCCAGATCATCTCCTTCAACCACCACCTTAATTACACCGAAACTTGAGCCAAAACTCGAACACATCGATGAACCGCCGCCGCCAACGCCGCCTCCCATCAACGCCAATTCACAATCTGACCTCCATCTCTCCATCCCGTCACCGTCAACTCCGTTTCCTTCTTCTTCATCTGAACCCGATTTGTGCTCTGAATTTCACCGCATTTCCGAGCTCTTCCGCTCATCTTTTTCCCAGGGCGTTCAGAGGCACGGCCAGCTCTCTGTTCTCCCTGAGTCCGATCCCAATTATGGGGCTATCGTCCAAGTTGCAAACAATGACGCCCAGCTGTCGGCTGTTGTAATTTCGCCTAGGGGAACTCGCAAGTACCCTCAGCGCTCCTCTGAGCTAGTCCGGGTTACGGATCTTAAAGCTGATGACCATCGTTACTTCCGGGACCTAATCCGGAGGTCCAGGATGCTCTTTGACTCCCTGCGTATATTTTCTACCTCAGAGGATGATAAACACCGTGATTTTCTGGTCCCTCAGAAGAGGACAAGGGGAGATTTGAAGGCGGCGGCACTAATGAGGGATGCGGGTTTGTGGTTGAATCGCGATAAGAGGATTTTGGGCGATATCCCTGGTATAGCAATTGGCGATGTGTTCTTTTTCAGGATGGAGTTGGTTGTTGTCGGGTTGCACGGTCATCCTCAAGCTGGGATTGATTATGTTCCGGCCAGTCAGAGCTCTAACAGAGAACCGATAGCCACCAGCATTATTGTTTCTGGGGGTTATGAGGATGATGAAGATTCAGGGGATGTGATAATTTATACTGGGCATGGTGGACAGGACAAACATAACCGGCAGGCAATGCACCAAAAGTTGGAAAGTGGTAACTTGGCCATGGAGAGGAGCATGTATTATGGCTTGGAGGTAAGAGTCATTCGCGGTTTTAAGTATGAAGGTAGTGCTAGTGGTAAGGTTTATGTTTATGATGGATTATACAGGATAACTGACACTTGGTTTGATGTGGGGAAGTCAGGGTTTGGGGTTTACAAGTTCAAGCTTGTTAGGATTGAAAATCAGGTGGAAATGGGAAGTAGCCTAATGAAGTTTGCGAGGAATCTTAGGGTTCGGCCACTGGAAGTGCGTCCTAAAGGTTACGTCACACTTGATTTATCTAGAAAAAAGGAGAATGTGCCGGTATTTTTCTTTAATGACATTGATGAAGATATTGGACCAGTTTATCATGAGTATCTTATTACAACTATTTTCCCATCGTATGTGTATAATTATGGGAATGGGACGGGATGTGAATGTACTGGAGGGTGTTTGGATAATTGCTTTTGTTTTAATAAAAATGGGGGTGAGTTCGCCTATGATTCGAATGGGATTCTGGTGAGGGGAAAACCATTGATTTTTGAGTGTGGGCCTCATTGTCGTTGCCCTCCTAGTTGCCGTAATCGTGTGAGCCAAAAGGGGATTAAGAATCGGTTTGAAGTGTTTAGGTCTAGGGAGACACAATGGGGAGTGAGGTCATTGGACTTGATCCAAGCTGGCTCTTTTATTTGTGAATACGCAGGAGTTGTTCTCACGCGTGAGCAAGCCCAGATTTTCACAATGAATGGTGATAGTTTGATTTATCCAAGTCGTTTCGGTGACAGATGGGCAGAGTGGGGGGATTTATCACAAATATTTTCTGACTATGTTCGACCGTCATATCCACCAATTCCTCCTTTGGATTTTGCCATGGATGTATCAAGAATGAGGAATGTGGCTTGTTACATGAGCCAGAGTTCAATTCCAAATGTTATGGTACAACCTGTGCTGTATGATCACAATAATGTATCTTTCCCCCACCTTATGTTATTTGCTACAGAGAATATTCCTCCTATGAAGGAGATTAGTCTTGATTATGGGGTTGCTGGTGCTGATGAATGGACGGGGAAGCTTGCTATCTGTAACTAGCTATTCTTGTTGTGTTGGCTCAATTTTGAATATGAGGCTTGAGCAGTTTATTGGAACATCAACGTGATAAGGTAAATTCATCTTTCTATCGTTTAACAGTTAACCTCTCTGTTTTTAAATTATGCAAATGTGTATAACTTATTCATGTGCCATAGATTTGAGTCGGTCAATATGCATTCTGTAGTTTATTTTATTGGCTTTCTGTCTACTGGTTTCATTTACCTACTTTTAGGTGTTGTATGGTGATTTTCAGTTCCTTGACAATTCTTTACTGCTGAGAGTTATTTGCTGTTACCATACTACAAACATTTGCTAAATGTTAAGATCAAATGAATGCTCTCATGATCTTTAGACATGGTTACCTGTATTTTTTCTATTTCTAATGGGACCTAGCTGATGTTTCTGGTTAAAAATTTTCTTGGGACAAATTATTGTGGGTATATTTTCTCAAGTGCTTTGGCTATCATTTAGATTATGCATTCTGAATATTCTGGACCTGGTATGTCAATGCAATAAGATTTCTCCCTGGCTAATACTTCCACATTACTCTGTTTAACTATTCAACTAGTTGTATGAAAGTTGATCTTTCCATTTTATATTATGGTAAACACCATAAAAATTTGCAAGATTGTTGAATATCTAGCACACTAGCGCTAATAGATTGCCTTTTTGTGGGCAATAGTCTATTCTGAAATCCTTTCTCCTCGTGTGTTTGTTTATTGAATCCTGTTTAATTATCATGACAGATATTAATTGCATTGAAATCTAGAGAGAATTTTATTCTTGTATCAAATTTATCTCCTATATGTCTTGACATATTGTGTTATATGAAGATTATCTTAGATTGCCGCACATATACATCCAATCTATTATCAAATATTGTGTCGCATGTGTGTCGAATCTTATTTTGTGGTCTCGTGTTTCCTGCATTATAGAACTTCTGTTATCATTTACTACCCTGTTATACAACTGAGATCACTAAAGCTGCAGCCAGTATTAAGTTCATTTCTATGCCTTATTTAACTATTGATTTATATTATTTTGGAAATCACCTAGAACATAACATTTATGGACATGAACCCTATTACATGTATGCGTACATGCATGTGCGTGGATGATACACAAGTGCTCTTAACCTACTAAAAATAGTTATGATATTAGAAGTTGTGTGATGGTGCGCCTCTCTCTTTTAGCAGTTCGAATTATACAATTAATCTAAACTAAATGCTATTGAATTAAAAGAGTTTTGACTGACATAACTTTGTATGCCAAACTTGCTGGAGTTTTGATGAATTCATTATCTGGGTCTCTTCTCTTTCTTCTCCTATAATTTGGAAATAAGATTTACAAATTCATACGAACTGAGACCTTCTGCTTCTTAAGATTGTAACTTCTTAGTCTTGCCCTGCCTTGTTTTTGGGTTGAGGGGTGGAGGATGATGCTGTGTTGAAACAGAGCACTGTTGTGCAGCTGCCTGGTGATTTCATAATATATTTTGTTCTTTATATTCTGTAAGCATAATTGACGCTGCTTCATTCTGAGACTGCTCTTTTCTCTTTCCTTTCCCTTTCTTGTGAAAAAAAGAAACATTAGAGGAAAGTAATGGGCGCACCATGTCTTGGAGTTATGTGATTTTATATGTAAATGATCAACAGCTTTCATTCATTTTCTTACTGATGACCATGAAATTGTTACTATATATTCTGTCTCTTTTCTTTTATTGTCACGAGAGTTAAGCATGCAGGAATGCTAAATATTGACAACTTTAATGAGATATTTTCTCATTAAATAAACATTTCGTGTTTCACAAATTTCCAGAAATAAAGTTAGGATGTAAACTGTCATTTGCTGATGAAGTTTCCTCATGCAGACGTAAAATGATAAGTGTGCGGGATTCCTTTTTCCAGTCGACATAGACTAAATATATATGCCTAAATATGTTTGCTCAGCCGCGATTCTGCAGGATGGAATCCTTTGCCATGCTTCTGAAGAAACGCTAACACCAGCAAGTTGAAGCGAAGAATGTGAGAAGTTGAAATTAAATTTGCATGAATGTATAAAATCTTGTTTTTTAGCTATGTATATAACAGAATTAGATTTGGAAAAATTGTGTACAGAAAATGTAGGTGCCTTGTTGGATGATTTCCAGTTCCAAATCCTAACACCGTTCATAATTTAAGTTGCCTTGGAAAAATCTAATCTCTAACAGGTTATGGAGGGAATAACTTTGTTTTGTATGATATTGTGCTAAACAGTGCATGTTTGGTGGGTAAAATTGAAGTACTCCCAGTATTAAGGATAAAAAGAAAGTTAAAATTTGGTTTATTATTCTCTCCAGTCTGATTCAGATTCAGTATCATGTACCAAACATGCACTAAGTTAATCGGGAGTGGCCAATGATCCTTTCTCCCTTTGTGGTTCTAGTGGAAGGACTAGCTAGCTGTGGTCTTGCCATTGTGAAATCGAGTTTATGAGGCTTTTGCCTGTGTGATTGTTTCATGTTCATGCGAGAGGATTGTTGCTTAGTCACATTCATTGTACTACTGTTAGTTGTATCTAGTACTGAATCTTGTTGCTTAGACTTGTTCATTGTAATACCGTTTTAATCGTGTCAAGTACTGAATTTTGTCGCTTAGACTCATTGTACTACTGTTTGTCTTGTCGTAGTACCGGATTTTGCTACTTGGTTTTGTTCATTAGAATAATACTCCTTAGCCAGGGTCAGGAGGTGAGGTGATAAGGTGTTGTGGCAAGGTGGGATTTGGTGTTGTATGTGTGTGTTTTTTTTTTTCCAAATTGTTCAATCACGTATTGACACATGTCCCTTTTGTCATTGAGTCTGTCATTGTAGCAAGGTTGTGTTCATTATACTAATATTTGTTGCATCTAGTACTGAATATTGTGCATGTGGCTCGTGGTGTTTACAATTTTTTTTCCTTTGCAATTCTGATTCTCATATGTAAAATATTTCATTTCAGATTAATCGAGCACTTTTCTAGGCTTCAAGCTATAAGTTTCATTGGCTATCATTTCATATGCATAAACCACAAAAAATACTTATCTAGCACTTATTTCTATTTGTAAAATTTAAACACTTTATAAACACTTTTTCAAAAATGAATATTTGTTTTATAAGGAAAAATAAATTAAAAATAACATGGCCTGAAAGTGAGTTAGGTCTAACATAAATCACATTTCCAAACAAGAAATCGAAACTAAGCAGTGGCGTTGTAAAGTTTTTCACAGGGGCCGGGGGATCGGTCAAAATATATTGGAGGTAGGGGTGGGCATAGGGGCGGGTCGGGTCAGATTTGGCCCAAAACCGACCCGACCCGACATACTCGGTTTGGGGCTCTTTCACAACCCGACCCGACCCGGATCAAATCGGGTTGGGTCGGGTTGGATCCACGATTTTTTTCCCCACAATTTTAGAACAAGTAGCCAGAGATCTAAGGCTTTCTTTGCAGGCATTTCAAGATTCAATTTGCTCCACCACCATAACTAACAGCAGCCTTAGCATCATCAAAATACCATTCACCACAATGAACAAACACCATGACAATGAACAATCACAAGCACAAGTCCTACTAAGTTATTGCGAAGCCGAGAAAAACCATGACTGTCCCCCTACTTTTTGCGGCAGTATCACGAACATTAGCTACCCATTTCGACTTAGAGGCGACCTCGAAAATTCTTGCGTAATGCTTCTACAGCAGTTGGTGGAGCTCCGAAAATTCTTGCGTAAATGCTACCAAGCACCTCCTTCGTATCCCAAGAAAGCGTAAAATTAATTAGTACCAACAAATACCAACACAACTGCTGGCATAGTAGACTATTGTCTGAAGATTCTTACCAATGTAAAGATCAGAAAATTCAATATAGATTTCTGAAAGAGAATGAGCTGCTTGCTTTATAATTTCCAGCAGATTCTTCGTGCAAATCAAAGAAACTGCTCAATCATAGATACTGACTTTAGGTTCTCGAGCTTGCTTAAGTTGACGTCCAGAGCAGCCATTGATATCTCAGGAAGAATTGCTAGAGAGGGAGGATGGGTTTTGAAGTTGGGAGAATTTGATGGGTTGGAAATTGGAAATAGGGTTACAGAAAACGGGTAGGTCGGTTTGAGAATATTTAAACATTGAACCGACCCGACCCGACCCATTTTCAAATCAAAATCAACCCGAACCGACCCGATAAGTTCGGGTTGGGTCGGATCCACGGGTTTTGGGTTCTTGTGCCCAGCCCTAATTGGAGGTGCAAAATATTTAAATTCTAAAATCTATACACAAGTCTAGAATAAAATTGAGAAAAAATTACGTGTCATGTTGGTTCATGTGGGTTCGCCATTGGAACTAGACTTGGACAACATGACCCGCAACCCTAATCCAAAGGAGTGGATATTACTGAGTATATTCCATGGCTTCTATTATGGGTAAAAACTTTTAGAGTCCGTTTGTGCCCCATTTTTTTTCCCCCTCCAAAATGCATTTTGAAATAGTTTTATGATGGAGAATGTATGCCTAAAAAATTTGAAAAGTTTTGAATTTACGTGTAATATTATTTTATTAAACAATGAGGATCAAACAAAAGAAATATATTTGAAAAGAGAAATATATTGAAAATAATGGGAATTTGCGTGTAATATTATTTGAAAATAGAAATATATTTTGAAAATAATGGGGATAAAAAAAAAGCGTAGCGTTCCCGAATGGGAACAATACATAAATAAGGTTTTTAAGTATTATCATTTCAGAATTAAGGATAAAGGTTTCAAATTTCAAAAATCAGATTTTCATTAAATTTATTAATGAATTAATTATATATTTTATTAATAAATATATAAAATCTCACAAATCTATTCAGTTTGCTCACAAATAAAAATTTTTAAGGTCACAATTAAAAAATTTTAATAGATCACAGTTCGTTTATTGGTCACAAATTAAAATTTTAAAAAGTCACAATTTATTCACCGATCACAAATCAAGAAATTTATAAGTAACATGATTTATTTTATAGTCACAAAACATCAAATTATAGGTCACATTACTTTTATTTGTCACAAATTAATAAATTTGTAGGTCACACAGTATTTATTGGTCACAACTTATTCTTTACATGTCACATACCAACCAATATTACCACCACCACCACCACTACACCAACATCGTCGCCGCCACCACCACCATAGCCTCTGTCGAGCCCCACCCTAACCCCAATCCACTACAACAACCATCGCAGTCGCCAGTACACCATACCTTAAATCACTGCCACACCATAACCCCTTTCACCATCGTCATCGCCTGTAGATTCACTAACTCATGGTCACAATAGCAACGCCTGCTGCATCCACAACCTGATCTGAACATGTCACCACCTACCATCACCATCCTCACCATCGCAGCCACAGCCAGACCCAATCCGTTGCAGCCAAACCACCCAAAACCCCCCAACAGCACAAAAACCATCACTATTACCAACGTAAGTACCCCACCGCCCTGCCACCACGATCTTCACAAAACACACAAATCCACCATATTCGCCACATTCAAAACTCTCAGATCTAAACAACTATTTGTCCAAAACCATCCAAACTTGAAAAAAAAAAAAAAGAAAAGGAAATAATAGACCCGCGATAGAAATGGGAAGAGAGTGGAATGACGGAGGAGATAGCAGTCTCCGGCGACGAGGGTAGAGTGAGATGCGATAATAGATAGAGGTGGTGGTGGTGCCGACGGGGTGACGGTGGTGAGGATAGAGAGATAGGGGAGAGAAAATGGGTTGGTTTTGGAGAGAGAGAGAGAGGGGGAGAGGGGAGTGAATGAAAAATTTTTAAAAATCATTAATTAAAACCTGATTTATATATTATTAAAGTTGATTTTGGATTTGTGAAAATGGTATTTTAAAAACCTTTGTGCCTATAATTTTCTCTTCCCGAAATATAAATACTCATTATTACTTCCTCCCACTATTTAGTTGATGTGTATTATTCGTTCATGTCCGAGTTCTAATTAAATAGCAGGTCTTGATTATATGATACACGTAAATTAAATTGTGTCAGGAACATTGAGTATCCGAAAATACTAGAGTTTTTTTTGTAAATAAACTATTAATGTAAGGTGTATTTTGTAAATTTTCCAAATAAAAATAATAGATAATTATATTGCGACTATTTCCCTGGAATCCCCGATTCCAATTGAGGAATGTCCGTTCGTTTTAAGTAGTCAAATAAAATATGTTCTCGGGAATATGGATCAATGTGAAATAACTTTACCCCAATTATAAATTTGAAAATTATATATCTTATTTCCAGCTAAAATTTGTCCTACATTTGACTAAAATTGATCGTTGGATTTATAATGTTGTCGTATATCCAAATATTGAACGTATGCATACATTTCAACTTTCTAAAATT
The DNA here is from genome assembly GCA_903798355.1 of Fraxinus baroniana. NCBI lineage: Eukaryota > Viridiplantae > Streptophyta > Magnoliopsida > Lamiales > Oleaceae > Fraxinus > Fraxinus baroniana. The sequence goes on along the minus strand of CAIGRO010119181.1, from coordinate 2,745 downwards.
AATACTCATTTTAAAGAAAATCTTGTACCTATCACATCATTGACTTTCTTCGTTAATCAATGTTTGTAGTGTAATTTTGGATAGAACGATTCTTGATCAATCCCCAGCGCTGGAAGAGAAGTTACAAGGAAAGTGAAAAAGAAAGAAAAAACCAGCTCTTAGTTGTGAACCATTTTCAAATTTTAAATTCTTAGAAATATACAAAAAAGAATTTTTTGAATGAAAAAGAGGAGTCTGCATATAAACTATGGATCAAATCTGTGCATTTATTTCCAAAGGCACGTGTTCACGGTTGGTTAAGAAATTTTGGGCCCCTTACGCCAAATTTTATATGGATCTTCTATAATAGTTGAAAGTTTTTTAACGTGAAAATATTTAAATTATGGGGTTTTTCATAGATACGACAAAATTTGAAAAATACACGAAAAGTTGTCACTTTTACAAATGATGCTAAAAAATGTCAATTTCTTGGATGTGAAATGTTCAAAACACTTTTTAGATTCATCTTCCATTTTGAGAGGTATAATGTTTACAAATTGTTTATATTTTTATCTTATAACTTACTGTTTTTGAATTATTAAATACAATATGATCATATTTATTTGAGATTTTTCAAATTATTATTCGTTAATTAGCTTTGGTTCTTGAAATCTTTTTGAATAAAGAAAACAATATACTCCACAATTGATATCGTAATAAGTTGTATGACTTGTTGGGCACATGATTGTTACGTTGGATACACCTTTTAGGGTTACATGTATTAGTCGAATGGGCTCGTTGCATATTGTATATTTTGTGCATATGAGGACTTGAATGTTTGGAATTCAACTCAATGCATAACGGGCATAATTGTGTCGCATACAATATCTAACTCCTAGAAGTAGGGTTCTCACTTCTGCCTCTACGCTGTTAGATTTCCAGAAATTATTGTAGAAAGCTAATATGACTTCCCTGAGTAATCTCTGATTACTCCTCCCTCAGCCTATTCCCCACTTTCTATCTTGTGGCATCCATCTATATTTAGTTTAAAAACTCCTGTTGTAGGCTTAATCCATTGCACGATTATCGACTTCTTTATGATCTTGTTTGCCTACCTGATCAAGGCGACAATGTCCCACATATACAGGGAAGGGAACTCAGCTGCTGATTACCTTGCCAATGAAGTTTGCGAACAAGAAGCATCTAACTACTAAGAGAAAATTATTTGAACAGTAAAGTTGTTGGGATCCAAAAACAAGAGAGATTGTGTATCCCCTATTTAAGAATAGGTTGAGGCAATCAGGGGCGGACCTAGATTAATTCGAGTGGGGGGCGAGATTTGGGGCGGAGCCAGCCCATCGAAGTAGAGGGGTCTAAAGTTGAAGGGGTGGGAGCCTACGGGGGCTGCCCCCGAATTTTTTTTTAGTTGTTGAATAGTTTAGATTTAGTTGCATTTTCCCAACTAGTTCATGTTATATAGGCTATGAACGAAGCCTCTCACCCTGCATCAAACCCACAAATATATTCACTATGACCATGCAACAGTTTTTGCAATTACAGGTGGTCAAAATGAAATTTACATAACATACCAATTTTTCAGCAATATTAACCACATGAACTACTTCGTGGCCAAAATACTTTCATTTCGAATCGTGGACTTCAATTGCCAAATCATCTCCAAGCAATTCTGGCAAGCTGTATTCAAGTGGGAAGTAAATTTAACCATCCAACTCTATGAGATTGAAGAATATGTAACAAGATTAAAGAGGAAAATATTACATAAAAAACATGAGTTTCACCAGATTCTGGCTGCATTCGAGATAGAAAATAAGTTAAAAAAACTGTTAATTTTTTTTTTCGTTAGTGGGGGCGGACGCTCCCGTTGGGCCCTTCGTGGGTCTGCCACTGGAGGCAATATATATCCAAAAACAAGAGAGATTGTGTATCCCCTATTTAAGAATAGGTTGAGGCAATATTCTTATATACGTTAAAACCAAACCAGCATTAAGAGGGTGTTTGGTGTGGAAAAATGAAGTTTTTGAAATGTGTGGTTGAAAAGATATGGAACCTATGAAAGATTTGATTGATATTGATTGTCTGACTTTGACTTAAATTAAAATCAAATTTTAATGCTGTCCAAACATGCCATAAATCAAGCACTATTGCAGAGCAACAATAGTCAATATTGCACAAAATAATACATGACGACCCCTAATTATGCCGAGACAAAAGAAATGTAGTTATATATATTTTGTGAGTCCCACTACTATTCCTCTTATTATTTTCATTTATACATATTTATAAATTTCCCAAATGGATCATAAGATTGTCGTTCCTAAGAATATTTGTGTATGTACTTTTGTACATATTACATTAGTGATATAATAGTTTAGAAGCCTCAAGCCAGAGATATTTATATTTTCCTTTATATCTAATCTGGCTATATTCGTAAAGTAAAAATATAGACGCATTCCTATGAATGTGGAAAATATACCGGAATGGTCGAGTTGCCAATTATTTAGGCTGATAATTATAATTATAAAATAAATTTAGGGCATTGCTTTGTCAAAGTCAATTGACAAAAAATTCAAACACTTGCAAGAAACAAAACTCTAAAACTAATTAACATAGCGCAGACGTATTCAAGTGTGACCAAGTTCACAACCAGGGATTCGAAAGGTCAGAAGTAGATTATTTTGACATTTTTACTCCATTGTGCACCTCGAAAGGTATGAAAGATGTGATAAAATCAAGGAAGGATAGTAA
>CAIGRO010119149.1:0-11212 GCA_903798355.1 Fraxinus baroniana | reverse complement strand
AGTATTTATTTCAAACACACAAGCAAAGTGATCTACAAAACGAGGAGGAATTTTGTTAAGGCAATGCAGTATTGATAGCCTAAACCCAGAGGAAGATTGAATTATTTTTATGGAGTAAAATAGCTCCAAGTTTACTTATTTTTCTTCTTATTATTATTTTTATGTTGGGATAAATATTTGATTTATGGGATTTCCAAAAGCTGAGCTTTGAATTTTTTGGATAAGGCCTGCAGATTTGGTTAATCCGTCATTTGTTATGTATTTTGTGATTTTATGGAAAAAAAAAATATCCATCCTTTTCTTATAATTTGTTTTTAGAATATAGTATAATATTATTTTGCATAACATGAATTTTGAGTTTTCTATTTGTAATTTTGAGTTGTAGATGACAGAGAGAAGCACTTTATTTATAGCCTGTTTGGTAGGGCTACTAATCAGATTAAAATTGAAAATATGGCCGTTGTTGGGTCCCACTCGTCTAATAAAAGTCAACAATAACGGCTAATTTTTCAATTTTAATCCGATTTTAATCTCTACCAAACACCCTCTAGAACTTTNAGAGAGAAGCACTTTATTTAATTATTTATCAATTACATAAATATTACATCACTAATTATTTAATTAACCAAAAAAATTATATCTTTATTAATAACAAATTAATTATTAAACAAAACTATTAAATATAAACTAAGCAAACGTGCATTGCACGTTGCTTGCATCTAGTTTATGTTAAAAATGGTGAAAAGTGATATCTCTTGATGCATCTCGATATGCACCAGAAAACAAAAGAAATATACATCTTTTGATATTTGAAAATCCCTTGTAAGTTTCATAGTGTGAAGGGCAAGAAATTATTGATGACTTTCTAAGGCAACTATTTTAATAAATAGTTCGTAGTTTTTCAACATATACAAATTAATATGACTTCAAAATTTAGCTGTACTAGTCTTAGAGAAGAATGATGCTATGAGTACAGAGAAATTTCACAGAATACATACAGAAATTTGAAATGAATGGACTGGATTCAAACATGGAGGAGGGAAACACACGCATGATTTTTCCAATTCAAAATCTTGTACAAACTCTAGCAACATTTCCTGTAGATAAGGATTTTTTCCTTAAAAGAAATGCTAAATCAATTTTAGCTCGCTATCATGCTTAAAATACGGTAGCTACATAAATATCTATTATAAATTATTTTGCTCGTTTATTTAGTGTTATATAACAATTAAGATTCGAAATCATGATATTATGGGTTCAATTCATGAATTTCGCCTCAACTCTTCGAAAATCACAAGTAAAATCCCGAACATCAATTACGAGAGGAATTATTTCTAAAAACTTGAAGGAATTTCACTTGCCAGAATCACATCTGTAGCACAATACATAATTTTATTAATTTTTCTCTCTCTTAAATGTATTGTTTTTGTAATATTGACTTTTCATATTTTCTTCTCAAATTAATCTTTTATTTTATTTTCCCCTTTTCTCCATTGAAATTTGAAAATTTCCATATCTGCGACACATTAGAGATGGAAATTAGTTTAATTTAATTTCTCTCTTTCTTTATTTATCAACATTTCTATCACACACTTCATAACTTTTATTAAAATTTATTAAAAATTCAATTTTTAGCTACACAAAACAGGGACAGTCCAATGAGAAGCCGCCACCTCATCAAATGGCCCATGATGGCAGCACCATGTAGGACGGTGCGATCGTCCTATCTAAGAATTTCTCCAAAATAGTGGCATATTTGACTTTTTTCTATGAAGTTCTAAATTTTCTCGACCTCAGTTGTAAAACAATAATCTTTAATCAACTGCGACAAAGTGAATAAATAAATAAATAAATAGATCAAATGCTTCTTTCCACTCTGAATTCATTAATCTTGATAATTCTTGAAAGGTGGGTACAACTTACATTTTGAGTAATTTAAGAATGACAAATTCATGGATGCATTGACTTTTTTTATAGAAAAAAATTGACAACTGTAAACAATCATTGATTACTATATTAATTATTAGGAATATAAGGAAGAATTAACTTTTTGCACAATCCTTGTTTATTATTGTCGAAATTCGAATTGTTGATTTTAAAAATAATTTTAAAAATGAATGAATGCGATATTATTAACTGTAAATTGTCAAATAAAATTGTACAAGTACACTAACAATATTAGCGTCCAGCTCAAACAGTCAGTCAAGAGATAATGAACCCGGGTGGACCGTCTGTGGGCCGCTCTTGCCCCATTTGAACCGGCAAATTGAGGTTGGGGTCAAATTTGTAAAATATAATTTCTCCGCGTGGTCACCAATAATGATTGTCACATTCTTTTTAGCGTGCCGAGTAATGCTTGATTTTTTATTTTTATTTTTAATTACTTTAATTTTATTCTTAAAATCAAGTTAAAATTCTCAAAATGGTCAAATTTGTTAAGAACCAATGTCAAATCACGTCACACCACTAGTTCGTCTCCCCGTGTAGCTTGGGAAAATTATGGATCCTCTAAATATCATCTTTAATATTTTTCGTCATATATCGATTTTAATACACTTCACAAATATTTTGAGTCCTCCATCGACGACTTTAGTCAAGAAGTTGCATGGATCGAGCTAGAGCTACTTATCAAATCTCTAATCATCATTCATCGTTCTAAAGTTTTCCCTTAATGAAACTATGAATCAATCTATAATTGAGTCATAACCATCTTACTTAAAAAAATAACTCTTGGACAGATTTCAGAATTTCCTCGAGATAGTACCGTTGATGATTTTATTTTCTTTACTCTCTATTGATATTTTCTTTGGACGCCATCTTTAATAGACGTGACATGACAAGATGCAACATTTTTAACATTAATAAAGTATTTGGTAAATTGTTGAAACAAGAAAGTTTAGAGCTTGTTTGACCCCTATTTTAATTCAATTAAAATTGAAAATATAGTCGTTATTGAGTCCCACTCTTCTAATAAAAGTCAACAATAACGACTTATTTTTCAATTTTAATCTCTATCAAACACCCTTTTAACTTTGTCTATATATATACTCGAAAATCTGTAAGGCCTGGGGACAAGCTATCGATTGACCAAAGGGAGGTTGAAACGTAGCCAAGGGTTTTTTGAAAGCACGAGAGCTATAGGCATATTCGACATGCGTTGAAATCTGAAAATAAGAGAAAGATCCCTGTAAGGAATGAAATGATGATTCATATCCCCCTTTCATAAAAAAAAATGGAGAGATAAATTGACGTATTTATTGAATTCGATGTGACGGACAAAGTTTGGGCTCTCAATTGCAACATTGAAAGGACAATGTTATAACGCGTAAAACTTTCAACCGACAAATTCCAAACGCCTACTTAAGCTTTGTAGTATTTAGATAATTTTCGACTTTCATATTTTCCTCGTAGATGTTGCGCGTAGCTTATTATCCTTGAAGATGAAAAATAAGAGAAGAAACATAATATTGTAAATCAAGAAATAAACATCAAAAGTTCCATAATTGGTATATTTGATAAGGTAAATAAGATGTTAATTAACAGCCAAAAAAAAAGAAAAAGAAAAAGAAAAAATAAAGAGAAGCTTGAACCTAGTTTATGGAAGCAAAATGCACTACTAGAACAATAAAAAAAATAGAACATGTGAGCAAGGCAATTTCAAAAAATAATAACAATAATAATTAAAAATAAAAAATAAAATAGAAGAAGAAGAACAGGAAGGGGGTTTGTTGTGCAAAATAATAAATGTTTCAATAAATTTCACTCGGTTTCTCACATTCTACAATTTCGACTTTCCTGCATGTGGCCTTCCACTGCTCCCACTCTTTCTGTTCTCTCTCATCTTTTCCTCTCCTCTCTCTCTAAAATTCGTAAGATTGACCTAATTCGTGTTGATTCTAAGAAGCTTCAAAAGTGGTCCAGTTTTTTCTTCGTCAGAATATTAGTGAGTGTCAAGTTTTTCTTTTTCATTCAGTGGCTTTGATTTTACAGTTGCTTGGTTTTAATTCTTCTTTTGTGGCAGAAAATTATGTAGTTTTGTACTGTTTTTAATTGTTCAAGAGGGAGAACAAGCAAAAGAAAATAGTCTGTTTTTGTAATTTTGAAGTACTCCTTGGGATGTAAATGCTACTTTTTTAGCTTCAAAATTGTCATTTTTGTGATTTTTTTTTCCTAAATTTATATGCTACTTGGGATTTTTGTTTTTGTATTTTGCATCAGGGTTTTATGTTGGATCAATTTTTGGTTGGTTTTCTGCAGTTATTCTTGTCCTGGTGTACCGGTCTTCAGCATTCTCTACCCTTTTATTGGGAATACTTTGTGGCTTATTGCAGACAAAGGGAGGAAATCAATTGGTAATATGTGAAACATAATGTACAAAATAAAGAAGGAATCTTAGGAAGGAAATACAATATATACTGACACAATTTTATCGATATTTGTATTCGTATAAATTTGCTTATCTAAGTAAAAAATAGTGCAAGATTGTATGAAAGTCTCTGGTTTTGTTTTAAATGTTTATATCTTGAATTCTGACCCATGTAGCATTCATTTACTCCCTCAATCTAGTAAAGTATATTGGGGAATGAGTCCCCTCCCCCCCTTTCCCTTGTGCTGTTGAGCTAACTCAGTCATCGTTCATTCATTTTCTTGAACCTTTTTGGTAGTAACGGTATTACACATCTTTAACAGCCTATTTTTGTCTTTTAATTCAGGATCAAGCTCATCAGTACTGAGCTTTTCTTGAGGATCATTTTGTTAATTGTTTTTGATATTAGAGATGGTCGCTGAGTCATGGTTTCGTAATCTGTGGAAAACATCAAGGAAGCATGAGTTCGATTCCGAAAAGGCACAGATTGGCGTTTTGGCTTTTGAAGTTGTCAGCTTGATGTCTAAGCTGCTTAACCTATGGCAGTCGCTGGCTGATAAGCAGGTGGCAAAATTGAGGGAGGAAATAATGTATTCCATAGGTATTAAAAAGCTTGTGTCCGAGGATGAGAATTACATGGTGCGGTGGATGGGCTTAGAAATGATGGAGAACTTGGTACACGTGGCAAGAGCTGTGTCTAGGCTATCCAAGAAATGCAGTGATCCCATGTTAAAGAGTTTTGAGCAAGCATTTAAAGATTTAATCAAGATTGGTGCCGACACTTATGAGTGGCGGTTCACGTGGAAGAAGATGGACCGGAAAGCTAAGAAAATGGAACGGTTCATTGTTGCCAATGCAAATTTGTATCAAGAAATGGAAATACTTGCAGATCTCGAACAAACCCTGAAGCGAATGAAGAGTAATGATGACACAGATAGCACTAGCGTTGTTGAATACGAAAAGAAGATTGCATGGAAGCAGCAGGAAGTGAAGCACTTGAAGGAGGTTTCTCTTTGGAATCAGACCTATGATTACACAATTTGTCTTTTGGCGAGATCTATATTTACTATGTATAGTAGGATTGGGCATGTTTTTGGATTTAATCACATGATCGGTATGGAATTGAAAGATTTTGGAGTTCTGGATTCTGATTATAGCTGTCACAGCCACTCGATCATATTTACCCAATCGTCAGTGAACCTGTCCGAAAATAGCATTCCTAGGTTTTCTTCTGGTCCATTAGGGAAGTTGATTACTAAATCTGGTCCAGTCTCAAGGAGCAATTTCCATTCTGGCCCTCTTAGAAGTTCACTTACAACAAGCCCAATCTCTGGAAGACATGATGCTAAGAACTTTTACTCTGGTCCCCTCGGGAGGTCAATGACCAAATCTGGTCCACTTCCAAGAACAAGCAAAAGCACTTGGAAATTGTGGCGATCTAGTGACAGATCTTCAAATTCGAAAGAGAAATTCCCGCTTTCAGAACATAATCGACTAACCACGTCAGGGCCTTTAACAGGGCACATGATAGGTGGAAGCAGTTCTCCTCTGAGCAGTTGGATTTTGAATTCAAATGTTGTTTGTTCAGGAGATCTGGATGGAAATAAAAATGCCAGCATGGAACTACATGCACATGGTCGCTCAAGTCATGGCAATCCATCCACCGTTAAATCTAAGAACAGGCTGTTGAATGCACCTCCAGAAACCCTCGGCGCTGCTGCCTTAGCATTGCATTATGCAAATGTCATCATTGTAATCGAGAAGTTAGTGGCCACTCCTCACTTGATTGGTAACGATGCAAGAGATGACCTGTACAACATGTTGCCAGCTAGCATTAGAACGGCCCTCCGAGACAAACTTAAGCCACACGCCAAGAGCTTAACTTCATCAGTTTATGATACAGTTCTTGCAGGAGAATGGAACGGGGCAATGTTGGGAATTTTGGAATGGTTAGCTCCACTTGCTCATAACATGATAAGATGGCAATCTGAGCGGAGCGTCGAGCACCAGAACTTAGTGTCTAGACCGAACGTGCTTCTTGTACAAACCCTTTATTTAGCAAATCAAGAGAAGACAGAAGCAACAATTACTGAGCTTCTCGTCGGTCTAAATTATGTATGGAGATTTGGCAGAGAAATCAATGCTAAATCCTATGTGGAGTGTTCCAGTGGTAGAACCTTCGACGAGTACTTGGATGGGTAGCAGCATTTTGATCCTGGAGTTTACCCTTTGGAAAAATGGGCTTTCTTAATTGTTGAGATTTCTTTTTAGCTCCATTCAGGAGTCATATTGGGGGAAGGAGTTGATCACCTGCCTCTTTCATGGCGCTTTTAAACACATTCACAAGTAGTGGTTGATTGTATTTTGATGGAAATCCGGGACCTTCGCTCTTTGCTGGATACTTGGCTTAAGTGTTCATGCTTCCTGCAGTATGAGCATCAAAAAGTACTTTTAGGTCAGTCAGACGATGACCTTCCCTTTGGCCAAGGATTTGGTTTAAACAATCAGCGTCCAGAATCCATATTTTATATATATCTAAGTTGTCATTTTGTTGTCAATATATAGTTATTACCCAAAACTTTTATAGCATGTTTGGTAGGGAGGATTCAATAGCATGAGATGGTACTGAAAAAGGAAAAGAAGTTACAAATCTTCTTCACTATGTCGGAAGCTGGGACCTTTGGACTTCCCATTCAGACTAACTTTCTCAGTTTCATCCGTCAGTGAGCATTATTTTGCCGGACAATATCAGGGATATGAGGCTGCTTGGTGCTTTGCTTCAATGCTAATATATCTTGTTCTTTTAAAGTAATTAGTAATCTTATACTTTTGAAGTTATTTGCTTGGAATTGAGTGTTTTGATCATCTGCACATGGAAATCTGGTTCATGCTATGCTGTTATCTATCTAATATTATGTTCTAAACAAGAAAATTGTGGTTCATATTGTTTAATATTTTCTATTTGTCGTTGTTGAATTTAAACTCTTACACTCGATAGCTCGATCTGCTTGGGACAAGACACGCTAATCTGTACTCAACCTTGATCTTGAAGAATCTACGAAGATTTAGAACCTTCCTTGTCATATAGAAAAAAAAAACAGGGAAGACACAAAGGGTCCACTTTTTAAAATAATATTTAAATAAGGTGGGACCCACATCCATGTGACTATTCTGTAAAACTTCTAGCACAAAAGTTTTGTGCATTCAGCATTGTTGGAAGATTTATGGGTGTGATTGAAAGATGAATTGTTTGCATTCTGTGATTCCTCAACTTGCTTAATTTTATCGACAAAAAGAAAAAAGTTCTTCCGAGTGATCGACCTGTGGCTCAAGAAAGTGCTCGAGTGGTAAGTTCTTTTACATCATTTCTAGTGATGATCAAATCATCTAAATATATTAGTACTATTGCGAACTCTCCTTCTCGAGCTTTAACAAACAAGCTAGAGTCTGCGCGTCACACCTTAAAATCATTTGAGCACAAAAAAACATAGTGTGCCATCTAATGTTATTCATCTCGAGTAAAGATGATCGCCGGTTTATATAGCAGCAATTTTTAACATTATTCAATACATTTTTCTTCATGCCCGGGACATAATAAACATTCTGAAGCAATAACTGTTTAGGACCGTAAGGGGGCACAATGGTTGCTTACCACACGAAGAGTTGCACTCATTTGTCTCTATTAGAATGTAATTGTAGTTAACATTTGACAGGAATTGAATTTATTAATTATTTATAAATGAATAATAATTATGAATGTGAGATTAGAATTAATGTTGACTTTGATTGAATTTTTAAACTATTTACAAATTGACAACCACAAGGAGGCCGTGGTATATAGATTAAAATATGATTTTTATTTCAAGTCGAAATTAACAATTAATTGTAACTATATATTTTATATGATCCACAACTTATCAATCATATATTTCATCAACTTTTATTGAAATCTATTAAAAATTTGATTTTAATCTATACCAAATAAAACTTTATTTTATACATGAATTTATAAAAGGGGCAAGTTGGAAAATAATACTCATTCCGTTTCGCAAAGATGGTCTTGTTTTCATTTTCGCGTGGATTAAAAAAATGTGCTCCCTCAATCCCCGCAAAGGTCGACTTGTTTCTTTTTTTACAAAGGTTAAGAAAATGTAATTAAGAGCTTTTTTTTTTCTTTTCCCAAAATGCATTTTGAAAAAGTATTTTGATGAAGAATGTGTTGTTAAAAAATAAAGTTTTTTTTTTTTTTAATACAACTTTATCGAAAATTGTATAGTTGAAAATAAGAGCATAAAATGTATTTTGGAAATAACGTGGACCAAATAAGGACTAATATAGTTGAAAATATAATTTTTATTTTAATATATCCCCACATTAAATAATGATTAAATATGAATATTTCATATTTGTTGATAACAAAATATATTAAATATGGATACATTAGACAATTAGGTCCTGTTTGAGTCATATTATTATTTCATTAAAATGAAAAATATGACTGTTATCCATCACATCAACATTTAAATTCAAATTTTCTATCTCTTGTGTGAACCTCAATAATAACTATATTTTTCATTCTCATTCTACAATAATTTGGTTCAAACAGGGCTAAGATAACAATTATACATTCAGGTAGAAAAAAAAAAAGGAAGCAGGCCCATCTCACGGAGAGAATAATTATTATAGTTGAAAATATAATTTTTCTATTTTTTAATACACTCATACATTAAATAATAATTTAAAGAGAAAATTACCTAATACCATGTATTTAAATTTCCAAATTCAAAAATCAGATGGAAACTTTAATCTTTCAAAAATCAGATGTTTTAATTAATAAATTATTATTAAATTCAATTAATTTAGAAATCAACCCTACCTTCATCTACCCACCTCATTTCCCTCAAACTCGTTCTCTCTCTCTCTCTACCTCTCATCTCTCTCTTACTGCTCTCCTCTCTCTGTCGCCTTCAAGATGATTGAAGCGGCGGTCGTAAATCACTGCTCATCTCGAAGCGACGGTCGTAAACGGTGTGACGATGATGGACCGGTGGTGGCTGAAATTGGAGATCGTGGTGAAGATGGCGGATCTGACTTGTTTTTGTCAGAAATGGTAGATGTGGTGAACCCAGAGGCTCGTCGTCTTCTACTCTTCTTCTTCACGTTCCAACTAAGCAGCCGTCGGCCTTCTCTGGGAACGGAACTCACTATTACTCTTTTTTTTTCGTGCCATTTTTACATCCAGAATCTCACTTGATTTAGAGACAGGCAAACAAAACTTGAAATTTCAGATTTATAGTATTCTCCAAATCCGGCCAGTTAGTGCATTTAATTGCTTTCAATCAAGTAAAAAACTACACAGATGCATCTATTTTATTATAGTATTGTGTGTTTTTTCCTTTTGAAAAAATAAAAAAATTATGTTATCACTTCATCATGGTTGTCAAAATGGTAATCAAATTTCATAATCTCAAAATCCAATTCGGCTTTCTCCTTTTTGGGCAACCTGAAATTCCATCCATGATTTTTTTTTTTTCCGAACATTGGATGAATTACAAACTCGAGTTTGGGAGAAAAAGAAAGGAATCATCAATCCAAAAAGAATCAATATTTTCTTATGTATTACCTAGCTAAATATTTATTGTATAAAAAGCATGAGGGAATTGTAGAAGAAAAGAGAAAGTGTTAAATATGTTGTATTGTTGGTGATGAAGATGATGGTGTTGAGGAATTTGTAAATTTGATATCAAGTGGATTGGTTGTAAATTTGAGTTGAAGGTGGCAATGGTAGTGCATTGGAGGTGATGATGGTGATGAATGGTGGTGGTTCGTGGTGTAAGCAAATTTGTTTGTGGTGACCATTTGTGACTAATTTTGTGCTAATTGTGACCGATTGTGAGTTGATCACAAGTCACAATCGGTCACAATTAGCACAAAATTGGTCAAGACGGTCACTCTAAACACACATTTGGTCACAGTCAGTCACACTAAATACACATTTGGTCACAATTAGTCACTGATGATACGGTCCCGTCATGACGAGCAACAACATTTGCATAATAAGAGCTGCTTGAACTTTGCCACTTTTCTCATTATAAATCAATCTTTGAGTCAGTCCACATCCACCCATTATTTCCTGAAAAACAACAGCTAAGAAATAAAGAAAATCATCTTTTATAGTTTTATTGTGGATGAGATTCTCAGACTGGAAGACCAATCAACAGTAATCATCATATCTATCAATAACTCGGAGGATTCTCAAAGTGAGTGGCTTTGCTATGCTTTTTTTTCACCTCTATTTTCATTTTTGTTAACTTGTTTATTTCTTCTATTGTTGCTGACAGAATTACTGGATACTTGTAATTGATTTTGTGTTGGGTTTACCTTTCAGAATCCTGAAATATTTTTTCGATTTCTTTCAAAAAATCCTTCCTGGAAGTTCCTCTTCTTGTTTTTCATATTTATGTTGCTTCTATGTTTTGGATCGTGATTTTCTTGTCTCAATTTTTAATTTTCTAGAAATTTTTGAGTTGTCGGAGCGGCCGCCGGAATAGATGCCGAAATGATCACCGGAGTGAACGCCGAAGCAATCGCCGAGTGATCGCCATCTCCGATGGAGAGGTGGAGGGAAGGTGGTGTAGTAGGGTGATATGATGTAGTTGTGAGGTGGCATTGATATAAATAATTAATGCATATTATATTATATTATATTTTAATATTTAATAAATTTATTTATCACCTGATTTTTGAAATATTTTAATATATTTGTTATTTATGAAATGTGAACTTTAAAACTACGAGTTATGTATTGTTCTCTTATTGTGCTCAGAAATTAAATTCAAAGTGCTT
>CAIGRO010119115.1:2511-22422 GCA_903798355.1 Fraxinus baroniana | reverse complement strand
CTTTTCTTTTCTTTTTTTTTTGATTATCTTGAATAATTTCTTTAAATTTCTGGTGTTTCAGTGTGGCATTTTGCTCTGATTTCTTTGATGGATTGCTGCTTTTTGGTAGTAATCTTTTATGGGTCTATTTGTTTTTTTTTTTTAAAGATTCTTGTCAATTTCTGATGTTTTTTTTTTTGGCGTTTCGAGAATGAGCTTCAGCTCAGTGTGCGCATCTGTGTTTTCGTTCCTTTTTTTTTTTTTGGTTCTTTTCCGTTTTCTTGGGTGATGATTTGATGGAAATGAATTCTGATGCAGGTTGAAAATTATGGATGGTGATGGCGAATTCTTATTCTTATTTTTCATTTTTAGCGGTGTCGCTTTCGTTTGTGTATATTATAGAAAAATGTTTTTTTTTTTTTTTTTTTTTTTTTTTTTGAGAATGTGTGATTGAAAAGTAAAGTAATTTTATTTATTTGTGTGTTGGATATTTTATTAAATGAATATGTGGTGGAGATTATTTACTGTAACAAATAATATTTGAGAAAATGAATGANTTTTTTTTTTTTTTTTTTTTCGAGAATTAGGTGGTAATATAATAATATTATTTTTATCAAGAACTGACCAAAACCAGCACAATTAATTCCATAACTATGAAAGGATTTGGACACATCTAAATTGCTGGAATTAGAATGATCAGTTGCCGAATAGACAAAATAGTCTTGCTTTTACTTTGATTTTGACTGATCTGATTTGATCAAAGCATGTTACTGTTGTTAAACAAAATTGACTTGGTCCATATTCAAATAGATGCATCAGCACTATTAATTAAATTATTTAGATCCGCGAACATTCTAGTTTTCTGCTAGCCTTATTTTTAATTTTTCTTTTAGTTAAATTTTTAATTTTAATGAACACATGTGAATAAACATGCATTTTAGTCGGAGCATACTTCAGAAAAAGAGAGAACATTACCAACCCTTTTTCTTCGATGATCGGCCTGTCTATTTTAAAAACTGCGTACTCTGGATGTTAGTTTCTAAATTTGGGTGCTTGTATGTGTACTTATGCATGAAATGTGGATGAGCAGGTAGGAGACGAAGAGTTGTGAGGGGCATTGGGTTGAATATTTACCCCTCGAACGAAATCAAAGGGAGATTTCAGTACTCTGTGCTCCACACTTGAACTCATCAATGGGGTCAGAGCAGACTCGTTTTCTGCAGCCTCAGCAACCACCAGCACATCGGGTATTTTGATTTATGGATATTTATATATACTTGCACAGAAAGATGTATAGATATGGACCTCCTTAGGAGTCCATTTGGTGTGTTCACGTGTAAGATATTTTATTATCTTGAACAAATCTTCAATTTTTTTTTTTTAGCCTTCCCTTGTGGTATTGGCTTATTTTCAATTTTATGCTACCTTGATAGCTGGGCAAAATGTGGTGGGTGATCTTAACAAAATATTAATTAATGATGACCAGTTGCATTTTGATGGTTAACCTATATTTCCCATTCTATGATTTGTTCGGACTATTACTGAGAAAGGCTGGAACAGAAGGAAAAATTTCTTTTTCGAATCAATCCAAAATTTGTGTTTGAGATCTAATATCTATTGTAATAATAGAACAATTTCTAGCATTGTTTCTTGTAAACTAACTGGAAACAGCTTGATGTGTGTAAGCGATGTAAGAGGAAAGCATGCTTTTGATTTACATAAAAAGTTATGGGTTTAAGGCAAAACAAATGGGACCTTGGATTGGTAATTACCATCAAATTGAGGTAGACGTCAATAAAATCTGAATAATATTGTTAGGTAAGGATGAAATAATTCACTAAAACGAATGCCTACATTTATAAATATTTGTAACCCTAATTCTAACTTGATGACCAAGTAGTAGAGTTAATTGGAAACTAATAAATAAGGCTGAAGTAACTATGAAACAAATTATTAAGATACCCAAACCCTGAATAGCTAGGATAATAGATAAGGATCAAGTCCGGAAGTGCTTGTATTGCTGTTACTCTGCAGTGATGTGATTAGTTAAATGAAATAGCTTATATTGGAATCTGTCAGAAGTCGAAAAGAAATTGTCAGGCAATGAATGCTATAAATTTCTGAACTTCTATTGGGTTTGACGAGTGTTTAAATAAGTTTAAGTTTTTGTTGTATGCGAATTGGATTCAGGCAAGAGTATTGGTCATTGAAAAGTAAATTGAGCTGGATGACAAGAAGCTCTCCTCCTCTCTCTGCTTCCTCTGAAACCTAATTGCGCGAAACAAATAAAAAAGTTCTATTTTTCCTTCTGATATTGAGATCTGAAGTTTTGCTCAAGTATGGGGCGTTAAACAGCTATTTTATTGGTAGTATATAATTTTGGCGTGGTTTTACATCACCAAATATCCAATTCTTATTTGTGGATAGCTACGCTGACAACATTGGAGCACCGTGTTAGTACTATATTGTAGCATTTAATTGCACCCGTCCCCACCAAGGGGTTGAGGAGTGGAGCGTTTTAAAATGGAAAGGGAGCTGATATCATGTGAACATAACTATTGTAAGACAGAAATATTAACAATTATAATGAAGACCAACCGCTATTAATGATGCCTAATGCGTATGTTCTTCTTTTCCTGTGTTGGTCTGTGCCATTTTCGCTTGAATTTCATATCAATTAATTCTTCTGTCACATCTTGTTTACGAATATTTTATGTGCGTGGGATGACACTAATACTTTACGGTATTGGCAGCGGAAGAGATGGGCAGGATGTTGGGGTGGATTATCGTGTTTGGGGAAACAAAAAGGTAAAAAGCGTATTGTACCCTCATCTCGCATGCCTGAGGCCAATGCTTTAGCAAATCAGGCAACTGGGCAACAGGCTGGTGGGTTGGCTAATCAGACTACTGGATTGACTCCCCCGCCATCTTCACCTGCATCCTTCTCAAATTCAGCACTTCCATCAACAGCTCAGTCACCAAACTGTTTCTTGTCTGCCAATTCACCTGGAGGTCCTTCATCTACTATGTATGTCACGGGTCCATATGCCCACGAGACGCAGCTGGTATCTCCCCCTGTTTTCTCGACGTTCACAACGGAGCCATCTACAGCTCCTTTGACTCCACCACCGGAATTGGCACATTTAACTACTCCCTCTTCTCCAGACGTACCTTATGCCCATTTCCTTTCGTCTACTCTCAATCTCAAAAGCACTGATAAGACCAGTTATATCGCCAGCAATGATCTTCAAGCAACATATTCTCTCCATCCAGGAAGTCCAGCAAGTACTCTCAGATCACCTATTTCAAGAATGTCTAGTGACAACTTATCATCATCTTTTCCCGAACGAGAGTTCCCCCCTCGATGGGATCCATCCACGTCTACACAGGACACTGAATTCACAAATTCTGATTCAGCCAGGTTACTTGGGCTTCAACCGGCAGGTGCCTCCAAGTCACGTCAAGATTCCAATTTCTTCTGCCCCGAGACATTTGCTCAATTCTACTTGGATCAGTCTTCATTTTCTCATGCTGGTGGTAGGCTCAGTATTTCCAAAGAATCTGATGCTTACTCAAATGGTGGAAATGGGTACCAGAATAGGCAGAACAAAACGTGCAAAACAGATGTTGAGGAAATAGAAGCTTACAGAGCATCCTTTGGTTTCAGTGCAGATGAAGTCATCACTACAACTCACTATGTGGAGATTTCTGATGTATTAGAGGACTCCTTCAGTATGACGCCTTTTACCTCCAATAAACCAGTCGAAGAGGAACATATTTTAACTGCACCAGCAGTAGATGGAGCAAAAATGGAGAAAACACGAGAAGAATTTTCATGTCCACAATATGGTAAAGCACGACTGAATCATGACGAAGGGACACCCTCTGGAGTGCCAGGTTTATGCAATGGTCTTAAAGGTGAACTATCACTAACCTGAGATATATGCTCTACATTTTTTAGTTTAAAATGTGATGAAACTTCTAAAATCGTTTCAATACTGAGATGGCCAGCTGAGACAAAAGGTTCTGTAGCAATTTTTATTATGCACCACCAAGCCGAGTTCCATTGAAGTTCAGTACTGCTTCATAGGGATTCCTCCTTTTCATCGGGGAAACCGTTCAGGGTAGTAGCTGTTCTAAATCAGTTTACAATACTAAATATTAAAAATAAGGTGAAATTTATTATTAAATTAATATAGGCAAGTAGAATTTAGCAGAAATATATAAATTTCAATATTGTCTTTGAAAAATTCTTGTTTCTCTATTGATATTTTATTTTCGTTAATTATCATGATATTGCACATTTTTCTCACCATGACGGTTTTCCTCCTTCCTTCAAGCAATGACATCTTTTGTTACATCTCAGATCAAGTACCACAGTGTCGACTTGGAGATGTGTCTGGCGCTGGCCGAAGTACTCCCGGTAACCACATTCTGAGTGATGATGACTGTATATTCTCTGAGTCTGGATCTACAAGAAATGGCCGGAAATATAATATTGGCTCGTCAAATTCTGACGCAGAAGTCGAGTATAGGAGAGGACGAAGCTTGAGAGAAGCAAGGAACCTGAGATAAAGCTAAGGTTACTCATCATGCTTGGATATTTATCAGATAATAGTCTCTTGTATGTATTAAATCGGAGCTTTTTTGTTTACTTCTGTTGGGAGTTATTTTCACAAATGATCTAACCTTTGATCCGACCCTCGTTTTGCCTCTCTTTTTCCTGTGTCTATCGTATAATATATTCTCTCGAGAATTCTGCTGGTGGCTTTTGGAGTCTGTATGGTATATATTGGTTCATATGGGTGCAAAGAATAGATTATGTGCACTTCTAAGAAATGCCTCAATCAATGTTCTGTTTCATTTATATTTTCCATCTGGATTTTCCCGATCTTTTCATCCATCGTCGAGTTTTTAGCATGGTGTTGCGAACGTGTATTGACGACAAGTTTGTTGTACATCAAATAATGTTATATGTACGTTAATGTTTACATTTTTATTGACATTCTTTTACATGACAACATCGTATACTTTGATTTTCCAAACAATATTTTAATCAGTGTTCGCACGAGTCGCACGAGGATGTAAAGTAAGATGTACATTTATATTAATTTCTAATTTTTATCGTATCATCTATTCATCAAGTTGTAACCCTCTTATTACACAAACTTCTAGAATTCTGGCATATCTACGACAAGCTCGTTGTTCCAATTAGGTTGGACTAGATGTGTATTGTGTCGGGTCTATACATAGATGGAGAGTGTATGAAAAAGAATAATTTTTTATTTTATTTTTGAAATCGAGGAGTTAACCTCAAACTAAAGTTCTAAGCGTAAGGCATGAAAGTTAAATTTTAAGTTTTATGAGTCTAGGCAGAGCGTAATAAAGTGTTTTTTCTATTTTTAATAGTATTTTAATTGTTGTAGATTAATTGGTTTCCAATAAAATAATGCAGACTTTAAAAATTGGGAGATGGAGATGCTACACCCGGAACCCCTCCAATAGGGGAGAGCCACTTGACTTTTAAGTAAGCTATGTAGTAACCATGAAGTGCATAAAAAATAATCCTTAAAAATTTATAGGAATTTAATACGTAGTTTTCAATGAAAACATAATTTTCAAAATTATATGTACTCCAAATTAATACGCTTTGTTTGTCAGCAGAAAAAGCTAAGCTCGAAGAGTTAGTTTGAGTTATGTTGAGTTTTTGTTTGGATTTGTTTGCTTTTTTAATTTTTAGCAATGTTTGAGCATTTTGTTGAACTAGACTTCAAAATAAGAAAATATTACTTATTGAAAAAAAGCGTGTGCCTTTTTTCGCCTAGGCGCACTTTAGATGATAAATGTAAAGTTTAGTGTCATTCTTCACCTAGGCACACACGAGGCAAACATTTTTTTTTTGTCGAGCTCTAAATCTAAACGAGATTTTTATAACACTACCTCCAATAAGGATGTCAATAGGACCCATATGGAAAGGGTCGACCATCCTCACCATTGTACCATTAGGTATTTTTGTCACTTTCTCATGTTCTCATACACGGTTAAAGTGGGATGGAATGAGTTCAGAGCGAGATCACCTGATCCATTTATTAATTTTATTATTATTTTTTTATGTCTTTAGTTGATAAATATTTTTTTTCCCAATTTGTTAAGAACAATTCACGTTCTCTTTAAAAATGAAGACACTTTTTTTTTTTATTTGATAACAAATTTGAATTCGAAATAAATATTAAATGGATGGGTAGTTGTGACTACGTTTTTCATACCAACTTCGTGGTAATGACTCTCATCATGTACTTGTCCCATCTACTTGGTTAGGTGGGTAATCCTTATCCCATACGGGGCCAGGCTCAACGAGCATAGGATTGAACATAATTTTTTTTTTGTCATTCCTAACTTTCAACCCATGTTAACAAAAATAATTGAGGACTGAAGTGCACATTTACTAATACCTCAGGTCTACATCTACAATTAACCAGGAATGCAAGGACGTGACCTAAAAACCACCATTCTCATTATCTTTATCCTATTCCTTGGCCCCAAAACCCAAAACCCTAAAACTTGAACTGAAACACAGAAATACAAAAATGGGGACAACAGGAAAAGCACTCACTTTCTCACTCCTCTCTCTACCCAAACGTTTCTCTTTCCACAGACCCTTTTACGTCTCACTTCCATTAAATTTACCACGGCCACCCAACGGCGTCTTTTTCCCTAAATTCCGGCCACTTTGCACCACTACCATTTCCGCGCCGGAAACAGCAGCAGATGAAGCAACACTAGAAAACACAAAGCACTCAATACTGTTAGAAAGACTCAGGAACAGACACCTTAAAGAAAGCACGAAAATTACCCTTCCTGCTACGCCAGTAGGTTCATCGAGTAATGGAAAAAAGAGTAAATATGGGGAAAGTGAGGGGCCAAGAAAGAAGAAGGGTGGTGGGGTGGAATTGGTTTCTAGTTTTTGGGAGCTGGGGTTGACTGAAGAGGTGATGGCGGCTTTGGGTGAAATGGGCATTTCAGAGCCCACTGAGATTCAGTGCATAGGGATACCTGCTGTTCTTGAAGGGAAGAGTGTGGTGTTGGGGTCACATACTGGTTCGGGCAAGACTCTTGCTTACTTGTTGCCCCTTGTTCAGGTGTGAACAGAGATTGATTTTATTGAATTTCTTTCCTTTTCATATAATTACCTTTAAAACATTATTATTTGGAGTCTCCTGTATCAGTTACTTGTCTCTTTTGCTGATGTTAATGTTGATTTTTTCATTGTTTTTGAGTTTATTCATTTCTGTTCTTTACTTTTAATTATAAACCTTGATAATTATAGTTCATTTTAGGAGATGTATGTTTTGTTGACAATTATTGTAAGATGAAAATTAACCATTTCATTAGAAGGATTTTTTTTTTTTTGGATAACCGTGGATGTCCGGCCGCGCACCTCGACTAATTCCACGCGGCCGTGAAGTTTACAGCCGGGTACTCACCTCAGTGGCCTGAGGGGACTCGAACTGGTGACCATTGGGGAGCAAACCCAAAGCCTGACCAATTGAGGTACCCTCAAGGTTATTTCATTAAAAGGAAAATAGAAGTAAAAGATCCTCGTTTTCTTTTTGTTGCCATTATGAGACGCCGCTTTGCAGTTAAAGTATAAGTTCAGCTTTAGGTGAAAATTGAGTCGTTTGTTCTTCTGTAAACAATTAGTAAATTGTGATGTCCTGCAGAAATTTGTGTTCGATATAACTAGCATTCTTTGACTGCCAAAGCGAAAACAATTTATTTAGAAGAAAAAAACTCCATTTTTCAGTTGAATGGCATTTTCATGGTGGAAAAAATACTGTCCTGGGTCATTTGCCTTCTTTTGGGGGCATATATTCTTGAATCATCTGTCAAGTTCAATTCAAGTCCTAATTACCCTTAGAATTTCTGTTCTCAAATTCTCGAGGACCTGATACTTAATTTGATTTCGCTTAGTTAATATTTCGGGTTTAGACACTTCTTTTGCTTCTATATTGCAGCATCATATTTTGTAAGATATTTGTTGCTTTTGAATTACGATATCCTTAATCTTTTAGCTGCTGAGAAGAGATGAAACTTTACAAGGTATGCTAATGAAACCCAGGCGCCCTCGAGCTGTTGTACTCTGCCCAACAAGGGAGCTTTGTGAGCAGGTTTATTCATCTTCCTACAGATCTCTGAAGTGACTTAGACAGTACTCTTACTTTGTTCAATGAATTATTGGTTCATGTTGCAGGTGTTTCGAGTGTCCAAGTCTATTAGTCACCATGCTCGATTCCGGTCAACCATGGTAAGCGGTGGAGGGCGTTTAAGACCCCAAGAGGATTCCTTGAACAGCCCAGTAGACATGGTTGTGGGGACCCCAGGCAGGGTTCTCCAACATATTGAAGAGGGCAATATGGTTTATGGTGATATCAGATACGTGGTAACTACTGCCTCTGATCATTTCACATTCATATAGTCATAGCAACTTTGTGGCATTCTTAGAAGTTTGTCACTTTTGTGTTTCCACCAGAACTTGATAATTCTGGCAATCTCTGGATAGGTGTTGGATGAGGCAGATACCATGTTTGATCGTGGCTTTGGTCCTGACATCCGCAAATTTCTTGCTCCATTGAAAAATCGTGCCTCTAAAGCCGATAGTGAAGGATTTCAAACTGTTATGGTCACTGCAACAATGACAAAGGTACATCTAGTTGATCTTAGGACATTTATGACTTGCCTAAAAGCAAAATAAAAATAAAGTACGGCTTCATATGATGATTGTCCATGTCTTGAGCTTCTTTTAAATGATTGAAACTAACGGAAAAACGCTTCCTTGTGTGACCTTTTGATTCTAATGCTTCTTGATCATCATATATTCTAGGGATTAGCAGATGGTGTTTCAAACCAATTGTAACTAGATTGCACTTTGGTGGAATTGTGCCTTTTAAGTCTCTTTGACAGTTATGGTAGCTCATATATTTCCATCACTCTTCTTTGAGGTTGCTGACCAATTAAAATATGCTGCATTTTGTAGGCGGTGCAAAAGCTGGTTGATGAGGAGTTTCAAGGAATTATACATTTGCGTACTTCTACACTCCATAAGAAGATTGCTTCTGCTCGTCATGATTTCATCAAACTTTCAGGTTCAGAAAATAAGTTGGAAGCATTGTTACAGGTCCACTATTTCTTTCTCTCTTTGTCATTCTTTAATTATATTAGCCTGCAATCAACTTTTCAGGTTTTAAAATAAGTCAGACTTCGAAAGACCACAAAGCCTCAGCACTTTTGAATGAACATAAAACATGAGAAAAATCTTTGTTTTTGTATTACATCAATTTTCTAAAAGTGAGTTCATTCTTTTATATTTTTCATTGTAGATTCTTCCCTTTGAGCAAAGTCATAAATGTGTTACACAGACAAAGTTGTTCCTGTTTCTCAAAGAGGACTTACCTATCAAAAAAAAAAAGTTTCTCAAAGAGGACTCATTTTTGGTTTGATGTGATTTTGCAATTGCAGGTTCTGGAGCCTAGTTTAGCAAAAGGGAACAGAGTGATGGTTTTCTGTAACACATTAAATTCTAGTCGAGCTGTTGATCACTTTTTGAATGAAAATCAACTCTCTACTGTCAATTACCATGGAGAGGTCCCAGCAGAACAAAGGTGAGATGACATATAGTGCTCTTATCTTTGTTTTGTGTCAGTGCACATGCAATTCATGATTGCATCTATTAAGTTATGGAAGTGGATGGTCATGAATGAATTTACTGGAGGGATTTATGTAAATTTAAATATTCATGTGGGGAAGTTTCCTGATATAAAAAAATGTTTGGCTATGTTTAGAGGCAAGTCAAACTTACTTTTTTGCTTATGTTGCCAAATGTTATTTCCAACATTTTTTGTTTTTACGAGCAAAATTTACTTTCTAGAAAATTAAGTTTTGAGCTGCGAAAACATATGCTAAAGCTTCAAGAAAGTTATCAACTTCTCAGATTTTAATTGCAAAAAGACATGATACACGGTCATACACCCATCTCGAATTTCAGCTGCACTTTAGCTCTACATTTTTTTGCCTCTGAAGAATTTCTTCAGAATCTTTTTTCTCTCCTGTCTAGAGTCTAGACTGATGTCATGTTTCTCTGATACAGGGTTGAAAACCTGCAAAAGTTCAAGAGCAATGATGGAGATTGCCCCACTTTGGTCTGCACAGACTTGGCCGCTAGGGGATTGGACTTGGATGTGGATCATGTTATCATGTTTGATTTCCCGTTGAACTCTGTAAGCTTCAACTTTGATTCCTTTGAACAATCCTCTCCTCTCTATCTTCTACTTCTGAACCAAATATGTAAATACTTCTTCTCATTGGATTTTTAGATTGATTACCTCCATCGCACTGGAAGAACTGCTCGCATGGGTGCAAAAGGTAACTTTTTCAGTTTCCTTGGGTTAGAAGGACTTGAAAAGTGAAAGTCACACTGTAGCAGTTTGTTTTTGTATTGGATTATTCCCCCTAATCGTACATTACAGGGATCGATTTATTAATATGTTGGATTTTTAGTGACATGGTTTTTTGTGTTCTTGCACTCATGCATATCTGGTTGAATTTCATAAAACTCTGCAATATCAAGCATACTCATCCTGGCATCCTGCATTACATACATTTAGACATGAATATATTTTCTATTAGAAGTTTTCCTCTTATAATTGCAAAAGACAAACTTTATGACTTGGAACCAAGTTGGTTCATGTAAGTTTTGTTAAATAATAAGATGTTTTAATTCATAAATATTAACTATAACATGGCCAATGGTTCTGTTTACTGTGCTATTTGTGAGCGGCTTGATTTAGCCTTTCTATCTGTTTCCTTCCTTCCCAATCTGTTCATATAAACATGATTTGCTGCCTTTTATCTTTTTGCATTTATTAAGTCATTTTACTTGGATTGTTTTGGTTTCATTATAATCTCCTTATAAAAAGTCAGACATTAATTTGACCATATATTCACAACTACCACTTATTATCTACACTTGCGATCCATTACTCTTCATTATAATTCCATTATAATGTATTATAATGTAATCCAAACAAGATTGCATTTCTTCTTTGTTAATGGACATAGCATACTCTTATGTCAATATTATTCTCCAAACTAGACAACTTTTGTCAAGATTCTAAATTTGGATTACCTTCTTTAAATATTTAGGGAAGGTGACAAGTTTGGTTGCTAAAAAGGATTTGATGTTGGCCAATCACATTGAAGAGGCCATGATGAAGAATGAAAGCTTGGAATCTCTTTCTGTAGATAGTGTTAAACGGGACAATGCCAGGTCGCGAATAAATGTGCAGAAGGAAAGAAACGAGAAGCTGGTAAGAGTTTCGAACTCAAAAAACAAGGCTAAAGCTTCTGTGAAAAAATCATCAGATGCCCGTGGAAAGACAATAGTTACTAAATCCTCTGTCCAAAAATCTGGAAAAGCTTCCACATACAAACCTAAGACAATGGGAAGTAAGGTCTTTAAGACATCAAAGTCTTCTGGCAGTGGCAGTGGCAGTGGCAGTAGCAGTAGCTCAAGAGGTACAAGGTCTGGTGGGAAGAAACAATCCGGGAACAAAAATTCTGGTGTCCTTCGATCTACACAAAAGCTAAATGTTGTTGGATTTAGGGGTCGGAGCTCGGTGAAGGCAGCCTGAATTTGCACTTGACATATTATATATTTTATTTGCCCTTTTCACCTTGTAAAATTGATTGTCTAGATTGTAGGACCGTATCACGAGAAGGCGACAGTTAAATTAGGTTGCACGAGGTTGAAATGGTGTGGCGGATGTGTTCCATAGCGAATATGAAATTTGCTTTGTATATTTCAGTCATAATGCAATGAAGTCAATTTTTTTTATAGCTTCCGAACTTTTTATGTACAATTTGTCACTTCACATGATTACAGATGGAACCTTACAAAATGTGAAGGATTTTGTAGCTTTGTTATTTCCATGGAAGAGCACGTGGTGGTTTTGCAGGGGTGATGATATTTACTGCAGTCATATTATCACCCTGAGAAATCCGGCAGATTGTATTTTCCTCACACACAGGCTTCGCTATTGTAAGTTCTCGAATCAACATCCCCAAACTGAAAACCCGAGATCTCTTCGTGGTTGAGTTGGATAATAGGATAATTGTTTCCATAGCCATGGCAAGCTCTACGTTTACGCCATCTACATGCATGACTGGTACACATGAACTGAGCAATTGCGCACATAATGAAATTGTGAAATATAGTTAGATTTAGGGATGGTTACCGAGCGAGCAGCGACTCTAGTATGTTCTTCCACACACAAGCTTCGCTAGTGTAAGTTCTCGAATCAACATCCCCAAACTGATAACCCGAGATCTCTTCGTGGTTGAGTTGGATAATAGGATAATTGTTTCCATAGCCATAGCAAGCTCTTCGTTTACGCCATCTACATGAATGACTGGCACAAATGAAGTGAGCAATTGCGTACATAATGAAATTGCAAATTGTAATTAGATTTAGGGATGATTACTGAGCGAGCTGCGACTCGAGCCGCCCTCCCCATCTCCTGTCCCACACAGGATCTTCACGAGGCGGAGCTGAGACTTGAGCTGCCCTCCCCATTTCCTGCCACATAGGATTTTCAAGGGCCGGGGGCGAGGTAGAATTTAAATTGTTATTTACTTATTTATTTAAAATTAAAAATATGGAAATAATTGAGCCAAAACAATGTAATAGGATATAACATAATATTCAGAGTGAGTACACTTTGTGGGATAGATCAATATATTTTGTCATCCCTATCAAATTATGCTACTCCGACATAAATGAACGGTTATACTAGAGAGTTTTCAAGGGGCCCCAGTGTGCTTCTATGTTCCTCCCACTCTTGACTCTTTCTGTGAATAATTCTTTCCCTCTTCATTTTCTTGTGTTACATTAAAGACAGAGTATGGCCATATTCCATAGTTCTTATCAATAAATGCAAAGGAATAAAATGACAAAAACCAGAACATGAAATTTATGATTTAACAATATTTTCTTTTGACCAGTTCTACTTTTCAATGACATGAAACAAAATAAAATACTGTTTGCAACAATGTAAGAGAATCAGGACCAGGGATTTTTTAAGACATTTTTGACTGTTCCTCGAAGGCATGTGGGGAATGGGAAGTAGTCCCTTGTGTCCCTTTCTGTGTATTGCGATATTTTGGCCTACAATTTCTAAAATCTTCATCACTTTGTTTTATATTTCCTCTAGAGCACTATACTCCCCCACGCCCCATATCCAGTTTTGCTGCTTCTTTTCTGCAGATCTTGACCGTTGAATTCATGCACCTCACTAGCTTTGGGTGCATGTGATTCAAGGGTCTGCTTTCACATCACATACGCAAGTGACAAGTATTGGAAAAGGACATACTGTTGTGGGAAGTGATGTCAAAATTGGATGGCCTCATTGCATGAATATCAGCAGTTGGACTGCCAAGATTTATTGGGAGCTTTGGTAATTGTGGAAGTTAGAAACATCAAAGTAGAAATTGCTTCTTTAAAATCTTTTGGTACAACTCTTCTTTCGGTTTTAGCCATATGGTCGACTTGTGAGAATTATAATTACGGCAAACCCGTGTCAAATATAATAGCGTTAAAGAATAAGCCCAGGGTTCTAGGACAAGCCGACTGGTGTCCTTCTTCATATGTTTGATATGCAGTTGGAAGATAAAGATTGAAGCCAATTAACACTGCTAATGTCACTAAAACTGTACATGGAAATCTCAAAGACATTGTCCAATTTTGGGAGCAGAACTTTTCTCTCGCTTCATGCAGCAACTGTACTCCCCTTCATATTGGAAATTAAGGAAAGAAGATCAATCACTAATCCTCTAAAGATGAAAAATACTATAACCAAACAAAAATAATCAGCTTTGATTTGAGGACTGTTTTATTAAGGGCTGAGAAGTTTTCCCGGATTCCTCTGGCGGACTCTTCACTTCCATAAGAAGTGCCACCACTTCCTTCATCGTTGGCCTTTCAGCAGGTGATGAATTCACACAAAACATGGCTATTCCGAGTGTTTGGAGCATTTCTTGCACCATCTGGTCCGGCAAACCTTGGAGCTTTGAGTCGAGTATAGTCACAGCTGGTTCGAAGGTTCCCATCTTCTTCTTTACCCACTCTACTATGTGTAGCCCATCTCCAATCTGCGATTCAACAGCACTACGTCCGCTTAAAATCTCCAGCAAAACCACCCCATAACTATAGACATCACTCTTTTCTGTTATATTCACGGTGTACCCATATTCTGCAATATCAGTGATCAACACGACTAATTATTTAGCACATTTAATACATACTACTAGGTTAAACAATAACATTAGCAAAAGAAAGGAAACCAAAGTTGAATAACACTTGCCTGGTGCAATATATCCATAGGAACCAGCTACTCGGGACATTGCTTGTTGGTAGTTTGGAGAATTCATTAGCTTTGCTAGTCCAAAATCCGCCAAATAAGCCTCATATTTGGAATCCAAGAGTATATTATTGCATTTCACATCTCTATGAAGAATAGCAGGCACACAATCATGATGAAGATAAGCAAGACCTTGAGCTGATCCAATCGCAATCTTGTACCTCGTTTCCCAATCCAGGTTCCTGTTGTTTTGCAAAAGCTGTTGGAGATTTCCATTTGGTATATAGTTGTAGAGAAGGAGCTTAACACTCTTATTCGAACAATATCCCAGTAACTTCACTATATTCCGGTGCCTAATGTGTCCAAGAATTTGAATTTCAGCAGCAAAAGAGTCCACTGGTTCTTCGTCTTTCTTCGTTTTCCAAAGCTTTTTAACTGCAATCAAATCACCGTTTGGCGTCTCTGCCTTGTAAACCACCCCAGAACAGCCTTTTCCAATAACATTTTCATCTCTCAAGCAATTCAAGATGTTTTCAATAGTGAAGTTCAGCTTCTGAAATGGGATGAAAGTCCACGGATAAGAAAAATCCTCTTCTCCAGACGAGTTGGACAAACTGGACTTCTCGACTACAGATATGTGATTTCGAGACACTAGAATCCAGGTAGCCACAACTGCCATTGTCACAGAAGCCACAATCACAGTGACTGAAGCTATAGTCTTGGCAGACTTCAATCCTTTTCCACGCATCAAATGCGAAGAACAAGTAGCACCATCGAGAGATTCACAGAGGCGGGAATTTTCGATGAAAGAATTCGAGGTTAAAGTTCGAAAGAATGGTGTCACGGGTATTGGACCAGAAAAGTTGTTGTATGAAATATTCAAGGAAGTAAGACTGGTGAGAAAACTTAGAACTGTAATTTTTCCATGTAGCGTGTTCCGTGAGAGGTCTAGTGATTGCAACTGTGTCAAACTGGACATTGTCTCAGGGATTTCACCCGTGAATCGATTTGAGCTCAAATCAAGACTGATTGTTAAGCTTGTCAAATAACCAATCTCAAGGGGTATTGGACCAGAGAGACAATTGGAGCTCAAATCAAGAAGAGTTAGTTTCTGCAAGTTTCTAATGGACTTTGGAATTTCTCTGGTGAGCAGATTATTGTTTAGGATAAGTTTGTTCAAGTAACTGAAATTACCGAAACTCCATGGAATCTCACCAGTGAAGCTGTTTCTACTGAGATCAAGCTGCTCCAAATTAACAAGGGCCCCCAACTGAGGCGGGATATCACCAGTCATATAATTGTTGTGCATATCCAACAGCTCAAGAACAGTAATGTTAGCAATATCAGAAGGTAAACCACCAGAAAAATGGTTCATATACAAATCAAGAAACACGAGATTTTGTAGTTGTCCAATCTCCTTTGGAATCTGACCAGAAAGCTGATTTTCTCCAAGTCTTAATCTTACTAGAGACTGACATCTTGCTACACTTTGCGGTAATCCTCCAGATAAAGAATTCCCCAGCAGCAACAGCTTGCTCAGTTTCTTTAAACTGAATATCTCGTCTGGGATTGATCCAGTAAGCTTATTTCTTGAGAGATCGAGCGCATAAAGCTCTGTACAATTCCCAAAAGCAGGTGGTATAGTTCCTGAAACAGAATTACCCCACAAGAAAAAACTCTGCAAGTACTTCAATTCACCAATCTGCGTTGGAATAGGGCCTGATAATTGGTTCTTATCGAGCTGAAGAGCTGTTAAACTAGTGCAGTTACTCAATTCCCACGGTATGGAACCAGTGAGTGCATTATCAGACAAGTGAATTTGTTCAAGAACCGATAGTTTCCCCAGATCGCCAGGAATTTCGCTGGATAAATCATTTGCCGAGGCATCAAGCACAACAAGAGATGAACAATTGGAAAGTTCAGAGGGGATAGTCCCGGAGAGGGAATTTCCCCAAAGAAGCATGCTAGTAAGCTTTTGCAACTTGCCCAGTTGAGGAGGGATAGGACCAGTGAGCTTGTTCATGTGCAAATACAAGTTTCTTAACTCCAAACACTCGCCTAATTCAGGCGGTATTGAACCGAATACCTCTGTATCATAAAGTGCCAATGTTTGAAGATTAATCAAGTTTCCAAATGTAGGTGGGATAACACCAGAGAGTCCAGTGGCAGCAGCACCAAATGTTGTGAGATTGGTAAGTAGGCCTAATTGTGATGGAATTTCACCGGTCAGATATGGATTGCCCCCAATTCTAAGCTGCTGGAGAGAGCCTAAAGACCCGAGTTGGGATGGAATCGACCCGTTTAGGAGATTATCTTGAAGGCAAAGGACTTCTAGTGAAGAAAGATTGGCAAGTTGTTGTGGGATTGTACCGGTGAGTCTGTTTGTATTCAAGAATAGAAACTGAAGTGCCGTTAAGCGGCCTAATTCTGGCGGAATAGGCCCTGAAAGTGAATTGGAAGACAAATCCAGAAGGCGAAGATGAGTCAATGAACCAAAGGAAGGAGGTATTGAACCAGAAATATTTGTAGTGGAGAGATTAAGAAGCTGTAGAGAGGAAAGTGAAGAGAGTTCTAAGGGTAAAGATGAAAGATTAAGGAATGTATTTGGGAGAGAGAGTGAAATGACTCTTTCTTGTGGAGAACAAGTGATTCCTTGCCATGAACATGGAGTTAAGCTTGAAGGGTTCCACGAGGAGAGTATTGGCGACAATTTTTTGTAATAAGGATCAGCTGCTGAGAGTAGAGAGAGAAGAGCTTCTCCATCTGGAGAGAGAGAGTTCACTAAAAGTGTTGTACAACTCAAGCTAAACCAGAAGAAAAGCATAAAAAATGGGACATTTGGGTTAACAAAATGGCATGTTTTCTCCATTTGAAGTTCTTGAAATGGGCTTAAACCTCAAAAAAGATGTGGTCGTTGTGGCGGTTGCGACAGTGGAGAAGGGTGGTTGTGACAGTTCACTCTGAAGGATAACATACACGTGAAAGAGGTTTTTCTTTGGAGGTGGGGATGCTTCAAACTCAAACTATATGTGCTAAGATTCAAAGCATGGTGGCTGCGGTGGTGGAACAGGAGGAGGTGGTGGTGAAAGTCCACTCTAGGGAGACAAAATGCATGTGAAAGAGGGTTTTGTGGTGGTGGGGATGCTTTAAACTCACACCATGTGGAAAAAATCCATGCATGTGAACAAAAGCTATCGCCTCCTGTATATTTAATGCAGTAGTTTTAACTTCTTACTTGAGATGAGCTCCTCCTTCTTTCAGCTCCACCGAATGAGAGGCGGTGCAGGCGGCGGCGATAGTACCAGTACTGGTGGTTACAATGGCAGCGATCTGTGAACTCAGCTCCAAGTTCTTGTTAAGTTCACTTCTCTGGTAATGTCCATTTTAAGCATTTTGTATGCATTTTTTTAGGGTTTACAGTGGGGGCTGCGGTGGTAGTGGCGGTTGTGGAGGCGGAGAGATTTAAGTTTTTCTGTGTGTGACAAATTTTTTTGAGTGTATCAAAGTGTGAAGAGGCATTTAAATACCAAATAGTTTAAGATAAAATACGCAGATTAGGGCGCCACTGATTAATAGTTCCTGCTTTCTAGACACTGTTAATTAGGTCCTTGTGAGCTGTTTGGAGTTCCCAAATTGCCCCCATAATTCATGCAAAGACAACTAAATTGCATTGGGATAAAATTGATATTTCAGTTATTTCTTGAAAACTTCTTTCCTTAGCTTACAACCTACCATTTAAATAAACAAATTACTATATTTCAATTTTTTTTGGTACCCAGGTATCTCAACTTAGTCAGACTAATTTCCTGGACCACCAGCCACCGATCCCTCAATAACTTTTTGATTGAGGTAAACCACGGGTTATGCATTATAATTTTTTGATTGAGGTAGGCTAATTATATACGTTTATAGATTAATTAAAATCAGAATGTTGTAAATTTTGATTGAAGTTGATGAAATGTATAGTTGAAAGATCGTGAATTCCATAAAACATACAGTTTAAATTAATTGTTGACTTTAATTTAAAATTTTAATCTATAACAAACAAAGATATAGTTCACCACTAGTAAAAATAGTGGATTCAAAGTCTCGTACTCAATTACTTATAAAAATCATATATTTATGAGATATTTTATATGTATAATTATGTTCAAGAGAGCACAATTGAGTCGTGATTACGGGAGTCAATTTATTGCGTAGATAAATATGCGTCCATCCTTATAACCTAAGTGTAGTGATTCGACATTTACAAATCATGATAATTTGAACTTGGGTTCAAGTCTCGTTGTCATTCGTCATTAAATTTTTTTAAATATATTAAACTCTATATCTTATCTATGCATGAAGAGACGTATTGAAGACAATATCTAAATATATACATGTGATCGACTTCCATAGTATGATACGAGGTAGGCACATTTAATGACTATAGCACCCTTTGCATGAAGTTCATTCCTATTCAAAGACAAGGATCTTTTTGTCAATGAATAATTTCCAGCAATTAGAGGGATAAATTTCAAAGTTTTCAGAGTCAGTACGTACTCCATGAAAAATATGTAGCATAAATGCATTGGGAAAAGTAGAGTTTGATGATAATAGGAGTGAGGCAGCTTAGGGGATTGTGAAAAGCAAAAGTAGTACTTGAAAATAATTACTTATGGAAAAAATTATTTGGTCTAAACTACTAAGTTTTAAGGGCGGGCGTGCATAAAGAGGAAAAATTACTAGGAGGGTTTGTTTTTTTTAAGTTAAAAGTTGAAATAAGTCATTATTTTACTGTCTATTGATGGTATAGTAAAAATAAGTAAGACACTGTGTTTTTTGTTATCGAGGAAGGGCTGGTGGGTGTGTTTCGGGAGTAGGGCTAAGAAAAATTGCAGTCACATGAGAGAGAGAGAGAGAGAGAGAGAGAGAGAGAGAGAGAGAGAGAGAGAGAGAGAGATGAATATTTTAGGGCAAAATTAATTACTAGGGTTTTTTACAAAGGTAAAATAATAATTTTATTTAATTTTGAATTGGTCCGTTTTTAGCAAATTACTAGTCTAATTCGATTGGAAACATGCCACTGATCACATTGGCCCTGATGCACATCAAATTTTGGACAAATTTTGTCGTTTATGACTTCAATTAAGTGTTTTTTTCGTTTATGATAATTTTTGTTTTGGCAATATCTTAATCAAATAAACTCGGATTTGATTTCTGTTTGTTGGGGGATGATCTTGATGATTAGGAGAATATTATCAAGATCCGTCATTATCTTAATTTTTCCCATTTTTGAAAAAAAAAATAATATTTTTTTATTATTATGTTATTTTTTCCCCAAAATTTCTTAAGGTTTTGCTATTTAAACGTTGTAAGCCCTTTGAGGTAAGAAAGTTTTTGGAATGAAATAAAGTTTTCTTGAATTTCTCTTCAATGAAATTCTTTTTGTGTAGATTTTTATCTTTCCTATAATCTTCTGCTACGTCAGTTTTGCTAGGGTTTTAAGTAAGTTTTTAACCTTTTTTTTTTTTTTTTTTTT
>CAIGRO010119101.1:0-15450 GCA_903798355.1 Fraxinus baroniana | reverse complement strand
TTCTTTACATATTTGCTAAACCCAGAAAATAATTTATTTATTACTTAAAAGAGAACTTTATTGAAAAGAGAGGCTCTGGAAAATTTAGCCACATGTTTGTCATCCTTTAAAATTTTAAATTGTTTAATATAATATTATTTTTTACCACACATTCAAGCAATAAAATATTCTACACACAAATCAACAAAATTTCATTAGCCTCTATTTATTCCAACTTCTTTCCCCATTAATAGAAAAAATAGGACCGTTTTTTCAAAGTTGGTGGGTCTCAACAAGACACAAATGGTTAAAAATGGTAGGCATGTTCACTGTTCCAATGGTTCTTTTTCTTCTACTAATAAACAACAAATAGAGGCTTACTTTTTAACCACACATTTTCCATCAATCTTTTATTCTATAATACATTACAAGAAATTAGTGGCCTCAAATAGGGCCTTAGTCAGGGCTGGTCGTGGATGGGTTTGGTTCGGTTCCAAAAATTTTCGATATTTAATAAATGAAGTCGTCGGGTCCAGACATAATTTTGGAACAATTCGGGTTCGATTCCGTTGCATTCCGTACCATAATTAAATTTTTTAATATTTACAGCAACACTACATAAATATAACTAATGACATTTCATTCATAACTTTTACAAATTAACGTAGCCCAATTCAAAAATATATAAATAACTAGCTGTCAAATAACATTAATTCAATGCATACAAATACCAAAAATGGGCTAATGGACTTTAAAATGATTTTGACTTTAAATTAAAATTACGAAATGATCTGATTTATATAATTAATCTGTTAATTTATTTAGAAAAATAAAATAATTTAATTAATTCAATAAAAAATAAAAAATTATTTAGTTTAGATTCTTTGTCTAGAACTGAGATCCGACCCAAATTCATCGGTTCTCAATTCGGGTATTCATTCGGATATTTAACTTATGAAGAATCATTCGATTCGAGGCTTTTCTCCACCCCTAGCCTTAATCTTGACGAAGGTCACATGGAAATGAGATTTCTTGACAAGAGTACAACTTGTTTTCATAAGATATGGCAATGTCAAAATGATGAAAAAATATGACTATATTAATTTCAAGTCTTTGGGCCCGTTTGATAGTCAAAAGTTGTTTCAGACAATATTTGGATAATTTTTTAAAAGTGTTTTGGGTTTATTTGGCATTACTTTCGAAAAGTCAAAATGAACTTTTGAAATCCAAAAACTTATTTTGGACTCATTTGATTAATTATACGAAAGTACTTTGGATAGTTAGAAGAGTTTTTAGAGGAGGTTAATTCAAACCGTAGCTTAAGTTAACATTTCAAAATATTATTTTCTCCAAGTATTATTTTCTGTAGTAACAAAATAATAAAAATAGGCCTTTCATCATAAAGAGAGTGATGAATTTAATGATAAAGAATGATGTAATGGTGTTGAATCTTCATTCTCCATTAGCTCTAGAAGATGGTTTGCTTGGTCTTTAAAATACCAAGATAAATAAATATAATATGACTTTTTGAATTAAAAATAAAGAAAGTGGTTGCATAAATTAAATTAAACAAAAAGAGTGTCCAGTCATGAAAAAGAAATGAACTTTAACTATTCGCTAATTAAAGAAACATTTTTCTAGGCACCAAAAAGACATGCCCAAATGTCCATCTTTGCGTGACCTATTGACTTAAATCCTTAGGATATAACCTAATATCCACATAAAATATAGCACGTGTAAAAGTTACATGAGCTACATAATGACACGCATCATCGGACCCTGACCAAATTTTTTTAGGTTATTGCCCATTATTGCTCGCATGCGCCCTACCTAACCTCGTCGCGTCATAATTCATGTTCAATTTCTTGGTTGAACAAATTTAAATCCACAAATTGCTAATTTTCTTTCACACTTGCAATAAAAATCTTCAAACGTATGGAGATGGATTGAATGATAACAAATCAAGTACTCAAATCGAGTCTTACTGCGTCGTTAATTGTCTCCAATATAGACATCGCCGTTTCATTTTACTTTTTCGTTGCTCTTTCTTCTTGAAAAGAACATGGGATGCTCTTCCTCGTCTAGATGCTAACTTCTCTTCTTCCACCCAATATAGATTTTCGGATTTGACTGATGAATATGATCGTGCTCGTAATTAATTTGAAATTGAAAATTTGTAGGGCGTCGTTGCCCCCAATATAGCACTATTTGTCATGTGAGGACGAAACTATCTGGTCTCCAACTTGGACAAGCATTTCTTAACTTTCAACTCTACATTAATCGAATGAAGAGATTTAAACCAGAATTCGAAATAAAATGAAAAGGATCCAAGCAAACGTAATTATTGAACAAAGAGAGGTCAAATAATAGTTAAGAAGCTGCACTAGAATAATAATAAATATCTAAACTGAAAAAAACTCAAAATCTTCAAATCTTCAAATCACAAACTTCAATTGAGCAAAGCTGAAATAAATTAAAACAAAACTGCCAAAATGATCATAATCTAGATGAAATCTCACGTTTTACCAAAACTGTAGCTTTTCGATGATCAATTCTCTTTTGGCATTAAAAATCGCTCGAGTTTCAGAATTGGCGCTAGGAGAATGAAAATGTAAAAGTTTCTTCCTCGTGATACAGAATCGAGACAGATCCTTCACAGACTAATTTCTCAAAACACGATTTCACTTTCGAATGCCTTAGCTGTGGTACAAGAATCATAACCGCATTATACTGGTCCTTAAAGTTAACTGTAAAGAGATGCTCTTCTACTTCTTCTTCTTTGATTTACTAGACACAGATTGAGTATAGGCAGTTCCCTGAGCATTTAGAGACAAGTTAGTTATGAAACCCTTTTAGCTTTCGTGTAAACTAACATTTGCAGCATATGATGAAAACATTGAATTTTCAAGAACTTAAAGGTGTTCCAGACCCATAATTGAGTGAAGATTGTATCGTTGGTCTGTAACCTATTGCCCTAGTAGCGAGTTGATCCCCAACCTTTAAAGGAAGCAAATTGGTTGTCAACTTTTCATTATAGTTACACGATTAGTCCCAACAAGCATCTGTTACATTGTCAACTGGCAATTTAGTCCCAACACTGGGACTGATTATGCAACTATAATAAAAAGGTTAATGATCATCTTGAAATTCAGTAATAGGTTGGGCACCAATAGCGTGATTTTCCTAATTCCTTGCATCAAAGGGAATTACAAATTCAAAGTAAATGCGAAGTTTCAATCATGCGGAAAATATGTACCTGCAACCACTCATCCAATGAAGCATCAGCCGTCCCAGTTCCAACTTCCACCTTAGGTGCCCTCTTAGTTTTCTAATTATCAAGAAAGAGAAAACCGGAAGGTGTCATTCACTATCTCAGTACAGCATATTGTGCTGCTTTTGTGAAAGTGATGTACGAGCATAAAATTATGTAATCACCTTTGAGAAATGATGTATCTGACTACGTATCCAAAATCCAAGAAGACCGAGAAGGGCAACTCCAAGGCAAAACAGGAAAACAGACTCAACACTGAGTAGGCCACCTGACTCAATGACTTCGATTGTGCCATTATAGAATGTACTTTGGTAAGGATTTTGATCGATCTCGTAAACAATTGTGCCAACAAGATCAAATGCACCAGCCTAAAAGATAAAGAAAAATTGTTCAACGCGTAAGAGTCAATTTAGACACTTGAATGCTCGTTAATAAACTACCACACTTTAAGAACACTACAAATTTACCTGCAAAAACTTGCTGATAGAAAATAGGTATGGGAACGTAGCTTGTGCTGAAGGAGGAACTGATGCATTATTAAAAGCCTAGAAAATGGAAACAAACACGTTAGTAATAAATGTCTCTTGAGAAATCATATTTGGCCCTTGTTTGGCCCCCATTAAAAAAAAATTCTTTCTTAATTTTAACCACACATTCTCCAAATAAAATAATATTACACACAAATCTAAACCTTTTCATTATTTTCCAACCACACATTCTTCCATCAATCACTATTCCTGAATTTATAAATTCTTCAAAATGGGGGCCAAACAATGACTAGATAGACTGACAATTAAATTCAATACAGGATTCTCGATCCAGAATTGGAACATAAGCAAAGCCAAGAGAAAGTCCAGCAAAGGGCGTCAGTGATCATAGAGAAATAAGGCGAGTGCGCTCTGTCATAGCAAAATAAGATGTGGCAGTTATGGATAATCAGGAAATTGGAGTTGTCTGTGTAATATTCATGGATATGCCATGAAACTTCAAGTCTTGATTTCAAATCTAAATTCAAGAAGATGAGTAGCAGATGTATATCTCTCAAAATCTTGAAAAACAACAAAAGTGAGTTTAACAGCTCAAACAGGGTTTTATGTTGCATATCCTCCTATATACAAGACCTGAGACACTTTGATGATTCCAGCAGTTTCCATAATCAGCTCAAAGCGCTTTCTGATGTACCAAAATATTAGCATCAAACAAAAGGATATAGAAGGCCAAAACAGAGTGCCTCAAGGCAAACAAGTGAAAGAAATGAAAGTGTCAATTTGAAGGAAGCTATTGACCACAATGTATCCGCAAACTGTGTCTTGACATAGGTAGTAGTCTCAAAATCTACTCTCACCCAAGTGGAAAGATCTGCATGGATTTACCAATATACAATGGATATCCCACACATTTATACAACTTACTGCAACTTGAAAGTTTTTATCAGAATCTCCAGGGCAGATAACAAATAAATGGCTGCTGTTCCAAGTTTGCTTTCTTGAATTTCCTTTCGTGCTATAAAGCTTAAACCAACTCCCCAAAACATCTTACAGAAGACCATCAATGACCATACAGATCATAGCTTGCTGTAGGCATGGACTTGGGACACAAGAATATTAAAATGCAGTGTCAAATGTGACACTATTCACTCAATTAAAGAAGTTCTGCATTATAGCTACATTCAAATGATTAACATCATCACTCTAAACGGCTAGTTGATTTTGACACAGAAAACATATCTGGAAAGAAATTTTGAACCATTCATAAATGAAGCGTGCACAAATGATGCACATATAAACAAACAAAAGATACCTGTGCAGACAGATTTTGGACCAAATAATGGTGATCAAAAGGAAGATGAACAGCAGCCTGGATAGCAATGACATTAATACTTGATTCCCCTGTATTTAATCCAAAAAAAGTAGCAAGTAAAATCAGTTCTGAGCACATCTAGCAGCATTCAATATAACAGCTATGAGCATCTTTGATAGATCTATAAACAAATAAGTGAATCACATATTGTTACGTAACTTACACACACCAAAAATACATTTCTAAAAACATAAGCTATAGAACAACTAAAGAAATCGAGTGACCAGCAAGAAGATTAACTAAACATGCTGAACACAGAAAGAAAATAACATATGTCACAGCCAAGCAACATTTGATTTTTTTTTGTATAAGTAAAACAAATAAGAAGGCATTACCCTCGTTATTAATTCCAACTAGAAGTTCACTTTCTTCCCCAGCTGCAATAACTATAAAAGAAGAGAACCCAATGAGAGACACTTCTTCAGAAAATTTCTATTCTGGAGGAGAAAACGACAGTCGATCATAAAACTATAGTGCTACCGCTAATTTTTTTTTTTTTTTTTTTTTTTTATAGGATAGTGCTACTGCTAATTAAGGAGGGCATAGAAGGCACAATAGTGAAGACTCACATTTAGATGGGTTTTTAGGGAAAACACAAATTGTTTCCACGCCTGGAGCAGGACTGAAACTCCCATCACCAAAATCTTGAGCATCCTCACCAACAATCCCAAGATCTCCCCCATCAGCTGATTCAACTACATCTGCATCTTGCTCACATCTTGCAACTATCAAGAAGAAGACCAAAAGTTAATAAAGAAACAAGAATCACTTCAGACAATAATGCTTAGATTCAATTGACCATCCATCAACAGAACCACCCACCAAATCATTCACCATTTGAAATAGAAAACAAAAAAGTAAATCTAGTAGCTGGACATTGGCACTACAATCGAGTAAAACATCTTAGCATAATCGAGCAGCATTACATCAATCAGAAAGACCAAACAAGCTTGAGCTACATAAATGAAACAGATGGCAGAAAATTATCAAACATAAGGTTGCCTTCCATTATAACCACTTTAACGAAGAGTAAGGATTGAAGGATTGATTTGCTCGGACATGCAAATAATTAGTAATGGAGCCATAACTTCCCAAAAAATCACCATCTCGCATGCAAACAGTGTTTAAACAAGGGACTTTACCTTCAGAATTTCTATCCAATCAAAACAGTATTACTGGACAATTAAATTAATAAGCTCTACCAAAAATCACACAATTGAAACGAACAAAAGCTTGAATTCCGAAATCAAACAAAGAAACAAATAGAACGTCGATCTTATCGAAACTCAATCCCAAGACGATATCAAAACCCGAGTCTAAAATCATAATTGATTGTCCATGTGTACGCATTTAGATAAGAATTGATAACAGTTACAAAGATGAATTGAAAGCAGGGCGATTGAGAAATGGATCTGAATCTAAGATACTTATACTTACCTTGTAAGAAAGATGAAGAAAAAACTAGAAGCACGAGAATCAAGAAAGTCCTAATCTTCATTCTTCCTGTTCCTTTGGACGGAGAGAGTAGAACGGAGCGGAGACGGAATTTCTGAAGCGTGGACTAAGCGGGTGCAGTCAATCGGGACTTTAGAACACTTTCATAGACCTTTTTTTTAAAAAAATTATTATTATTAAAAAATAATAAATGTTACATTATCATTATTCTTTCATAAAAAATATACAGCTCCTGTAAATTTCCTGAACTTTTCACGTATTTGTATGGAATTAATAAAAGTTTTCGTAGGCATAACGACTTTAATTTAGTTTTTTATAGATTTTTGCAGTATTTAAAAAACTTTCGAAGACTTTTAAAATAGAATCCACGTGAATCAAGAACAACTGTTTGAATTTCTTATGTACGAGGTGGTGACTCACACAATTTCATTTCACCTCCTCATATGATAAAAGATAATTTTAAAAGAATAAGAAATTAATAAAAAATAATATATTTACATTACTCTTTCATAAAAAAAATATTTAATATTCAGTATTATCTGTACCAGTAAATAAGAAATCAATATATTTAAATTTATAATTATATATTAGTATTTTTATATAAAAATTTATAATTTTTAATTACAAATAGATATTTTTCATAAAATACGATGAAAAAAAGTAATAAGAATGTTTAGATACAATTTTTCATAGAAAATAGAGGGAAAAAAAAAAGAGAGAAAGGAAGAAAAATAGAAATAAATATTATCAATATAAAAAAATAATTTTTATTCATGATTCTAATGTTTGTAGAAAGGAAAAAGAAGAAAAATACATATTAATTATTATTATTATTATTATTTTTGTGAAAGTCTTTCAAAATCTTGGGATGAATAAGAAACAAATTTTGATATTTTATTTTAATATTTTCTACATAAAAGTTAGTACTTGGAAGTCATTCACAATCTAAACATTATGAGGCTTGTAGAGATTTTTGAAATGTTTTAATTAAATACACTGAAATTTTTAAAAACATTTTAAAAGTTCTCGATTGAATACCCCAATATTTTTAGAAAATCTCAAGAAGTCTACATTGAATATTTCTAATTTTTTTTAAATCCCAAAAAGTCTTTAAAATTCTCAATTGAATACATCCCTACGTGTTCGAGCAAATATCGAAATGGTGAACGTGGCAGAGGAGTGGTATTTTTTTACATGGCACTATAACAAATTTTTTTCATTTCATTTTCTTTTGGTTTACTTTAAAATTTATCATTTTATGGGATAAATTGGTAAAATTAATTAATTAATTATTATGTTCAACAAATTTTACTTTGGATATATATTCAAACTACCGTTCTTGTTTTTGGCACTACATCTTAATTGT
Organism: Fraxinus baroniana; assembly: GCA_903798355.1. Taxonomy (NCBI): domain Eukaryota; kingdom Viridiplantae; phylum Streptophyta; class Magnoliopsida; order Lamiales; family Oleaceae; genus Fraxinus; species Fraxinus baroniana. The sequence goes on along the minus strand of CAIGRO010119101.1, from coordinate 7,519 downwards.
GAGGAACGTCTCCAATCTTTTCACGTTGTCACACTTATGCCTCACTATTTTTTGTTGTATTCTTATCCTTGAACTTTAATTAATTAGTACATCTTATCCTCCATGTTTTGTCCAAATAATTTGTCAAGAATGCTTCGAAACGAGAAAAAAATATTTTATTAAACTTTTATATTATTTTAGAGTCTGTTTGTGCCAAATTATTCTTTCATTAATAGAAATAATCTGACCGTTTTTTTCAAACTTGCATTTCCCACAAGACACAACAAAGTCAATAATTGTAGGCTGATTACTGTTCCAACGGATCTATTTATTCTATTAATGTATAATATAAAAATGTGAAGAAAAAATAAGTCTTTTTATTCCTTTCGAACGGATTCTTTCATTTGCTAAAACCATCATTAGGAACAAGATACGCTAATTAATAAAACGTAGACGATAAAAATGTGATGAAAAAATTTTAGAAACATAAATCCAACAATTAAAAAGGTTGGAGACCTTCATTTCAATTACAATGTGGAATAACAAACAAAAATAATGTGTGAAATCGTCCTTTTGCTTTTAAAATTCGTGTCAATATTTAAGTTACATAAACCGTCAACTTTCAATTATCAGCACGGTTATTGTTATGCACCCTATAATCAATCGTTGAATTCACCATCTTTAAGACTCACATTCATATCGACTCATTTATTCAAGTCATATGACTAAAAACTCAAACCTTTTGCTAAAAGTAGCTTTCCTCGAGTCGTCACATTTGCACCAAGTCCCCAAGAACTACCACGTTGAGTAGAATTTGCCCTTAAAACATGCTTGTGAGGAGAAGATACCTAGAGTGCTTATACATTTATAAAGACACATTTTCACTAACAATAAAGGTGCGTTTGATTGCGAGCATGATATTTGTATGAAAATTAGTAATTAAATGTGTTTAATTGATTTAATTCACAATTTAGAAAATGACATATTTGTCAATTTTTAATTGGTGGATAGATAACAGAGAGTTGATAGGTAAGAGAGAAAAAGGGAGTGAATTCTCTTGAAAATAAAATCTTACTCCCCCTAAACAAAATATTTTCTTGGATTTTGAGAAAGATATGGTTACGTGACCCAAAAAAGGAAAATATTTTATATGAAAAAAATGTCAATGAAACGGCACAAAAGTGGAAATTTGGATGGGAAAAACGTATTTTTCATGGAAAATATTAACAAACAAACGCATCGTAAGTAAAATAATCTCTTATCTAGATTGTTACATAATATAGTACCTTTTGAAGTAAACAAAACCAAAGAGAGTTTTTATTATTATTATTATTATTTCAATCCATAAAAATTCAGAGAAAATGGAGCTGATGGAATCGGAGTAGGGAAGTTTGAACTATTGCAAATATATTTGTGCATTTGATTGGTTCTCACTATGTAAAAATGATGGAAAAAATATTTCCATTATTGCAAAACGTTTTTTTCTTTTTATCATTTCCGTATTTTGTAACATTTTTCAATTATTGTTCTTCAAATTGCCCAAATTTTTCTTACTACGTGACCTCATTGTCTCACTTCTTTAATCCTCAAGGTCATCTTTGGCAAACTAAATTGAACCAAGCAAAGATTTCATTAATTAGCACATTTTATCCTTGATGATGATTTCTGTTAAAATATTTTTGCATACTTTGAAATAAGGAAAGTTCTTTTTTTTTTTTGTTAAAAAAAATTATGAATAGGAAAATAAATATTTTACGTCGTTCCAATAGACTTTCGAACGAAAATGTCATGAAAGAACGAAAATGTCATGAAAGACGACATATTAACTAACAGAAATTAAAAAAAATAAAAAATGATAAGGCTACAATGATCCATAAAATAATTTTATATATAAATTCAGAATTTTTCTTTATTCTTTAACCATATATTCTTCAAAATAAATAAATAATAAAAAAATCATTTTTTTCACAATATCATTTTATAAAAAATGAAGCTCAAAATGGGGCTAAAAACGCCTAGTCAGGTGGGTCAAGAGCATATCGAGTGCCTGTTAAACGACCATTTTGGTTAAAAAGAGAATTTTGAATAATGATTTTTAGGAGAACATATGAATAAAAAAATTTAGTATACACGTAAAATATTTTACTGTCTGAATGTGTAATTGAAAATAATCTTGTAGCAAATCATAAAATAAATTAAAGATCAGAAGGCTCTAATTCAAGACAAAATCACCCTAATACACTACGACGTGCCAAACACACCTCAATGATAAACATATTTTACCTCAAAAGAAGCTCTTATCCCTAAATTTCAAGCCCGCCCTTATCAAAATCTCTCGCCAATGTAACAGACAAAAATAAGCAAAGGTGAATCCAACGCCCCCCATTCTTCCAGAACTTAAAATTAAATTGCACGTAGAAATCCTACTAACTTGAAACGGCTCTAGCACAAACATAGTGCATGTAACTTTTCAAGTAATTCAAATACTCATAAACCAATTAACTTACTCCACAGGGGTTATGTCTCATTTCAAATCTCCAGACTGAAATTTCTTAAGTTAAATAGCTCTCCACAACACATGAAGATTTGCGGGCTTTAGTTCACAAGTGCGCCAAGAGAAAATCTACACTGAAATTAATCAATCCCCATGAATTGTATACCGCTCCCATTTCCTTGTTGGATCGTATGTCTGCAAAAGGAAGGAACCAATTGTTAAAAATCTGGAAACAAATTCTATTGAAAAGTTTCATTCATTTTCCTTATTAATTCCCAAAAACATTGCATACTCAAGCTTCATCAGAGATAATGTTACCCAAAAGGGGAAGGCAGAGATAAGAATTAAGAGGTATGACAAGCATACAAAGCTGTGTCACGTAACAAACAAGCTAGAAGACATTTATACTGGATATTTTAGAAATGCTAACTACAAATCAGAAAAATGCATTCTTCAAATAGTCTGATAACATACATGCATACTCATATATGCGTGCCAACCCATACTTCTTTACAAAAGTTTGCAGAAGTTTCATTTTTAAATATAGACCAGTGTAGGGTGGCCCAAACAGACTGCAAGCCTCTACAGCCGGCATTAGAGTCAAAACAAGTCTGGCCACGTTTTCCACGTGCCAGGCGGGGAGGCACATTTTGACACCTCTACTCTCACACAACATGATACTGCTAAGTGGAATGCATGCACATGCATGCAAGCACACTTGTGTGAGAGAGAGAGAGATGAAGAGACAGAAGAGAGATTACCTCCCATCTTGAAGCAGGAAAAATGTGCTTGTTCTTCTCATACCAGTGCCTCTCTACAACTTTTCCAGCATGCGACTGATGAGAAAGTATGGTAATGAATCAGTTAAATTTACATCATGTCAGGGAACTTGACTGAAATCATGACAAAGCGCAGCTGAATGTATTTAAAGGCATGACCGTGTTGCTCAATTCTTTTATTGTGACTTATTGAAGGCTATAAAAGACAATTGATGGTTTTCAAGGATACACTCGCCAAGTTATGTGGCAGTTGTAAATTAGTTCACAAGAACGGTAATTCAACTATCACTGTGGTCTCAATAGCACCCTCTCATTAGCCCCTGTTTGCCTCCCATTAAAACAAAACAATTTATTTCTCATACTCGTTTCCTACCACACATTCGCACAATAAAATATTTTATACGTAAACACAAAACTTTTCCCCATTTTTTAACCACACATTCTCCGGAAAAAATCATAATTCAAAACATCATTTTTATACAATAGTTTCCATCAAACAGGGGCTTAGTGATGCTGCCATTCTGATTTAACAACATACCTACAATCCATTTTTCCTTTTTAGGCAGCAGATTATAGAATATGGGACTGAAAACTTAATATCTGAAAGATGATATTCTGATATTTCCAAAAATATATTTTTTTTGAAAGAAAAATCTAAATCATAATTGTGATTAAATGATCAATTATGATTTCAAATACAACACCCAACAGCATGGGTAGAATGCAAGAAAGGCAATGGACAAAAAGGTGGAACTCATAGACATTACCACCTTTGCATAGGAGATCATACGTAGGAAAATGATACCGCCTCACACAGCAAGATCTAAAATCGTGATGCAATGATGTAATTATTTCTTGAATTTTAAATCTTAAGTAGAGAAGAAGTACCTCATCTTTCTCTACTGTGGCATCAACAATGGTGCGAACATCCTCGTGGACATCAAAATGGAAAAGCTGTACAAAATTAAATAACAAAATAAATATGAATGGATCGAGAAGATTTCTTTATGTACTGGTGATAACTGAAAAAGGAGGCATGATTTTTTCATCAACAGCATGAACAGAAAAAGTGGTAACTAAATGGTAATGATAGACAAGTTAATGTAACTACATGATAACAATAGCTGGAGATTTATCTATGCATTTTGAAGGAAAGAACTCGGAATGGGTTTGTAACGACAAAAATCATTCCAGCTTCCACTCTCCATATGCACATACTGTAATGAGTCTAAATGAAGGAATTGAAACTGTTCCCTCCAACTTATGCACTTTCATATCTCAAACCAGAGAAACGACACATTACCGGTCCACTTTTTCCTCTAGCCTTGTTTATGATCAGCTCATGGAAACTGTGTTGCTGCACATCACAGAACAAAATTGTAATTGTCAGCCAGCAGGCAAGATAATTCTTGCATTTCCTTGTGCTATTTGCTTCTTTGTATGCATGTTTGTGTACATTGGTGTATAGGGTCAGGGTTGAGTATTGGGAATGCATGCATTGTCAAATAAAGCACATCCACATATCTTACTTGTGGAATGATAACATCTTCTTTCACATAGAGAAGATTTTCTACAGAAGTAGTCCGGACCTCTCGGAACTCTGGTGACAGCTGTCGCTGAACAGCCCGGAGAAATTCACCAATTGTATCGCCCTTTCGTACCTAATAGTAGGTAGTGATTAATTCCAGCAAAGTCAGCGAAACAATACGCACGCTTAAAGAAGTGCCCTAACCAGATGAGAATTGTTGAAATACGAGAAAACACAGCAATTAGTAACCTGAATCACTCGCCTATGGCCAGTACCATCCCAATAGCTGTAAGTGATTTCAAGAGGCTCGTCTAAAGGAACAACCGGAAAGTAGACACAGGAATTAGAAAATTGTCATCTTTCACAAGCAATTATTATAATATTTAAAACATACACTCACTTTTAATCTGTTCTTGCTCATGAATCCATTGCTTCCGCAGCCTTTCACGTTCAGCTTGCTCCTCTGCCTCTCTCTCACTGTAAAAGTATGCTTCAAGCTCCAAAGGTACAACATAAGTAAAGAGTCCCAAAGGAATAACAGAGAAAATTAATAGAGCATACATGAAAATTTATAAAAATACACAAGTGTGTAGAGAATGCTGCACACAAGCATCAATACATAAACTTAATGTATCAGATAAAAGAGGAAGAAATATCACACCTGTCTGGCAGAAAGCGAGTTTCTACAGTAGGATCTTTGCCAAATTTCCTCTGCCCAAGCCTTCCAGATTCTTCATCTTCTTCAAGGACAGAAGACAAGAGAGCATGTTAAATGGGAGTATATTCCCAAATTCAAAATTATTTTCAAGATGGGCTCATTGAGTCTTTCTTATAATTGAATGAATACTTTAACATCCTATAAACATGTCCAAATGTCAAGATATTTATTCACAAATCAAGTTCACATATCATTTAGGATCAAATTCCACTCTGTTTTAAGTTTTTAACTGAGCCTTGTTTCACCTTGGATGCCACGATTTCATTGATGTTGCTTCAACACTGGAAATAATTTCACCAACATTTTTCAGTAGTTGCAAACAACACCCGAAAAAAAAAAAATTATGCACTAACGTTCATCCGGTAGGAAAGCAGCCCATCAAAGTGTGAAACAATCTGAGACCTGTAGCAAACGAACTACATATCTACAACAGCTAAACCTGCTATAAACCATGTATGAGTACAAACACTCATACATATAAACCACAAGTGAGGTCACAGAACGAAATAACATGTAACGACAGAAAAACAGCGGATATAGTTTAACTCCAGATCATTAGCTAAGAAGAACAACAGGGAGTGAGCAATCCTTGTGTGCACGAGCCTCCACCAATTCAAAGTTAAACACTTACACAATAACTAAAACAAATATTCTAAATGAGAATATTGAAATTATGCTTACTATTTTCCTCTTCTTCCTCTTCCTCTTCCTCTTCATTGTCATTCTCAAAATCATCTGAAAAAGATAGTCGAGGGTCCACCTTTATTTTCTGCTTCTTGAGCTTCTGCAACTGAAGCTCCTCCTCTCTATAATGCAATATTTACAAGATAAAGAGATAATACAAAAGAGAACTGGAACTCAAAAACAATCCTAAAAATCAACTGTAAAAGTTGAAGAAATAACTCACTCTTGTTGCAGCCTCTGAAGTTTCTCCTTTTCTTGCTCTTCCATTTTGGTCCTAATATTCACTCTCTGCACCACACAACCCCATCTTTAACAATCCACATCGCCAGAAGAAAAAGAACATGACAAATTGTTCTTACAGTAACGTTAAGTACCTTTTCAGCGTATTCTTCCCTTGTGACCAGACCAACAGTTTCTTTCTTGAACGCAGTCTCAAGAATCTGAACAATACCGTTCCAACAACCAAATCTAATAAATATGACTAACAAATAGATACTTAATTACACTCCCATGTGTGTGCTCATATATAAAAATAAACCTAGAATTGATTGGATTTGAATCTAAGAATCTGGAAATAAAACGATTCTAACAAACAAATTTAACAAATATGACTAAAACATGTACACTCAACTATATCCCTGGAATTGAATTTGATACGAACCTCGGAGGTGCTTGACCCAAACTGGAGAAGACCGGGTTCACCTTTAGAGGATGCAGTTTTGTTCTTAAGCTCTTGGATTTTGCGTCGCTCAGCCTCTCGCTGTTTCTCGAGCCGTCGAATCCTCACGGCGTCCTGGGCCGTGCCCACGTACCCGTCACCCATACCCGCCATAGTTCCTTTGCTTCGAGCTGCTCCCGGAGAAGGTTTCGCCTTGATTTTCCGATCAAGCTGATGAAGCAGACTAATAATCTAAGAAATCGCGTGAACTGTAAACATTTCGTTTGAAAGAAAGGTAACGTCTTTAAAGGAGGTTGATTCTTCCACTCGTCTTTTTGGTAAAACTGGCAAAAAATTGAAAATGGCATATAAAAAATAGAGTAATGCTGGATGTACAGAAACTAGAAAGTCATTAGATTAGATGGAGTTAAAATGTCTATATTGCTCTTAATGAAATAATTTGCAGAATACATCATATATCTTTTAGTTATTAGTTTATTGATGATTGGATTATTCTACTTTGCCATTATGAGTTACGGCGCCCTCCCAATAAGGAGACATCATGTGGCGATTCGATAAAACATTATGGCACTTATTATGTTTGTTTTGCGCGGGTTTCAGTACGCTAACAATTAAAGACAAGGGTCGAACGATTGTGTAAAGGACAAACATCTTGAGC
>CAIGRO010119091.1:0-17292 GCA_903798355.1 Fraxinus baroniana | reverse complement strand
GTGAAGAAGGTCTAAAGGATCGGCGGGTGTGAGGCAGGAACAGTACTTGGACATAAACGCATAAGGCAGCCACCAATTCAAACCAACAGTAAGAAGGTTTAAATTTGCTAATTTTTTAATTTATTTATGAACAAGTACTCCAGTATAATCTATTGTCTTGAGGTTTAGAAATTCGAAAGTTTTCTGATGAGTTAATTTAGGGTGTGTTTGAGTGGAAGATTGACGGAAGTTATTGATATGATAAAAAAATATTGTTTTATTGAACAATGTTTGATTGAAAATGAGTAAAAGATTGAAAATTAAAATTTTGATGTGTAAGAAACAAGGCTTTAGAATAAGTTTACAACGCAAGTTTAGATTACACGGTGTTTGGTGTAAATTAAAATTAGATTTTAAGTGGATTGTGATAAAAAAAATTGAAATGAGTTGTTGAAAAGATGTGGGACCATAAAAATGTGGTTGATATTGATTTTTGACTTTGACTTGGATTAAAATTAGATTTTAATCCGATCCAAACACGCTCTAAGTAAACATAGGCGTTAATTAGTACAAGTGAAATTCTAAGTAATTTATAATTAAAATTAATAACGTTGGAATATACTGAACGTTAATTAATTGATAATTAATAACAGAAAATTCATACATTAATGAAAGCACACATATGAAATAAATATGTCAAATGCACCAGTATATGTAATTAAATAATTAAATAAATATTGAAAAAAAAAAGTATTATTGAAATAATTGAATTATAATAAGACTAAAATCCAAGTTTGTTACTAAACTATACTATATTTATAAATTACTTTTGATAGTGTTTCATTTTTTATATACTTTAACTACAAAGATGCGGACTAACAAATTTATAAATATGAAATTACATGTTCAGTTGTTTGATTATATTTTTTTTTATCAAAATAAATTATTTTCTCTCTTATTTTCAAATTTTCAATAAAATAATATTACACGTAAATTTAAAATTTTTCCTTATTTTTTAATCACATATTCTTTTTCAATCTACTATTCCAAAATACATTTTTAATCTTGTAATGGAACCCAAGGCTCTCGATTAATGATAATAATTTATAATTTAGATAATAAAATTTAGTGAAAATTACACTAGATTAGGGTTTTTGAGATGATAGTTCAAAAATCAGGTAATAAATTTATTTAATCAAATATCAAGTATTAATTTAATTATTAATAATAATATAAAATATATCCAGTTTCATCCCAATCCAATTTAGAGCCCGTTTGGTAGAAATTAAAATTGAAAAATTATCCGTTATTGTTGACTTTTATTAGACGAATGGGACTCAATAATGACTATATTTTCAACATTAATTGAATTTTAATCGGTATCAAACGGGCTCTTAGTCTCAAACCCTAAATGCATTTCTCTCTATCTTCTCTCCACCTAACTCACAACTCCGACACCATCGTACCCACTGTCGAAGACTGCCATCGAGCTCACAGTAATGATCTCTACCCCCACCCATATCGACTCCTATTCTACAAAATCTAATTCATTTTCAAAACTATTAACTACCATCTCCATCTTTACAATGCACATACTGCGATGGTTCTTCAAGCGCGTCCATTCTGGCGAATCTTCAAGGTGCAGTAGCGGTGCTCCTTCGTGTTAGGCGTCGTCGCTTCATGAGCCATGAAGCGGCATTCCTTTTTGTGCATCGACACTACGAGCGACGATGGCGCTCTTCTTTGTTTGGTGGTTTTGCTTGCGCGACTCTCCTTAGTGAGCAATGGTGCATATCTGTTTTTCTCCTTCTTAAATAGCGACACATATCTATTCTTTTTTTTATCTGAGTTTGATTTCTCCGAAATGGATGATATGAAGTCATGGAGGACATCAGAGCGAGGTTATGGAGGTGGAGGCAATAGTGGATGTTATAGGAAGCTTGATATTTGCAAGTGGAGACCGACTAACAACGTTGCAGCTCCGACGAGAAGCAGCAATGTCGAGAGTGGACGAATCTAGACCGGAGAGTCGTTCACGAAGAGCAGATGCCATTGACTGGTTCATCCGATCTGAGCTCGAGTTAGGTTACCAACTCAGATTCAGGATTCGGGCATGTGTTGAGAGTCATTTGGAAGTGTGATTTTGTAGGCGATGGCGATTGTGTTTATGGTGATGTTGTGGTGTAGGTGTTGGTATTATTGGTGTGGTTGTGGTTGTGGAGAGGGCGGTGGTAGCAATGGTGGGGTGAGATGAAGAGTGCTTGTGACTGACCATATGATTGATTTGTGAGAAAGTATTGGTAGTGGATTGAGATTGATGGTGGGGTTAAAGAGTTTGTTGTGCGTGACCAACTATTTATTTGTTTGTGATGACCTAAAATTTCAATAATTTGTGACAAACTAATTTGAAAATCTGTGACAATTAAATAAGTTGCGATTTATTAAAAAAATTATTTGTGACAAGTAAATAAATTATGACGTAAAATATTTTTAATTTGTGATCAATTAATTTGATAATATAACCTATAAATATGTAATTGCGACCATTAATTGTATAAATGTAACTTTAATATATTTAATTAATAAAATTTATTTATTTATTTAGTTATTACTTGAGATTTGAAAATTTAAACTTATTGCCTGAGTTTTGAATTGGCCTATAATTTACACATAAGATATGAATTTTTTTCCTAAAATTTATATTAGTGGTCCTATTCTTAAAGTTAAGGCGAATTTTCAAAGGTATTTATTATTATAGTTAGCTCACGTTTGACAATTAATTTTGCAGAACTTTTTTCTTAAACTCGTTTTTCGTCATACATTCCCATGTGCTTTTATGAGAGTTATTAATACAAGACGTCTCTACGTTTCTGTTTTTGTATTATCATACCTATTTACAACTTTCATCGTGGAAATCATCATTTTTATCTAATTTCTCAATAAAAACATATGAAACGACGAATATACCCTCATATTTAAATAAAAATAAAAGAAAGATAAAGAACTAGTTGCAATTATACTTCCAATTTTTTTAAAAGTGCAAATGAATCCCAAATAAATTATTAAAAAATTATAAATAAATAAAAATGAATAAATAAATTCACCCACCCAACCCGTTTCTCCCCTTTCTTCTTCTGTTACTTCTTTTGATACCTTCTTCGTGATTGCTTCCCTGTACGTATTTGTTACTCATTGATCATACATCACTAGGTGTTGGAGAGAACAAACCATGAGCTACTTATAGATCTGTTGGTGCTCCATAAACGAGTTCACTTCCCAACCTATCCCCTAATAACAGGAGGAAAAAGAAGAACATATATTCAGACCCCAGTCTCAAACCCAATACAACGAGGACAAAACATTCGTAGAACCAGCAAAATAGTCTACCACAGTTGGAATTTAAGTGTGTACAATCTGAGGTCTAAACATCAAAAAAATAGAAATTAAGACAATTAAACAAACACCAACAAACAAAATTTTGAATTCGATGAATATAATATTGACGCGATGCAATCCAATAGAGATATATTTTTATTAAGCAGTGAATGCATTGCTTTCTCTCTAGGATCAAACTTATCATTGAAANAACACCAACAAACAAAATTTTGAATTCGATGAATATAATATTGACGCGATGCAATCCAATAGAGATATATTTTTATTAAGCAGTGAATGCATTGCTTTCTCTCTAGGATCAAACTTATCATTGAAATATAATATCTTTTTCTATTTCAGAATACAAGTAACAACCACTCATTATAAGAGAGATATTTTTCTTTTTCTAATTTTTAATAATTTATTTGGGACTCACGTTTACTTTATTTTAAAAAAAATTGGTAGTATGATTATAATTAATTCTTTTTTTAGAGCCTATTTGAGCCCCCTTTTTTATGTATAATGTATTTTGGAATAGCAGATTAATGAAAAATGTATAGTGAAAAATGAAGAAAAAATTATTGGGTCGTATGTAATATTATTTTATTGAAGAAATAAATGATTGTAAGTAAAATAAAGAAAAATATATTCTAAAAAATATCGGGATCAAATGAGGTCTTATTTAAATAAAATGGTATATTTATCATTTCACATATTTTTATTGAAAAATTGAATAAAAAATTGGTAGTATGATTATAATTAATTCTTTTTTTAGAGCCTATTTGAGCCCCGTTTTTTATGTATAATGTATTTTGGAATAGCAGATTAATGGAAAATATGTGGTTAAAAATGAAGAAAAAATTATTGGGTCGTATGTAATATTATTCTATTGAAAAAATAAATGGTTGTAAATAAAATAAAGAAAAATATATTCTGAAAAATATCGGGATCAAACGAGGTCTTATTTAAATATAATGGTACATTTATCATTTCACATATTTTTATTGAAAAATTGAATAAAAAAGATAATTTTCGCAATGAAAGTTGTGAGTAGGGGCGAAAATGTAAAAAAATAAAACATAGAAACATTTCGCACAATGACTTTCAGCATATGGACGTTTTGGGCTAATAACCGCTTTTATAAAATGGAAATTACATGGAGACCTGCTTTTAAATATTGCATTTCAAAAATCAAAATCATAGTTATATATACAAAAATAAGATGATAATATAATTTTTAATATTAAATAATAATATTATAAAATTTAATTAATTATATACTCATATCCTAAATCCTAAGGCCCCATATGATTGAGGAAAAGTTCCATGAAAAATGGAGAAGAAATTATATTTCAACCCAAATTCCATGTTTGATTGGCCAAATGTTCTTGGCAATTCAATTTCCAACTTATGCCCCCACGCGTGCCCAATTCTTGGTTTTTGAGGGATTCATTTTCCCATGATTTTGGTGGGAAAATGATTTTCTAGCTTGCTGCTTTTTGTTTTTGTAAACAAATTTTATCCTCAATTGTAAAAAAAATATTTTTCTTTAATGGACAATTTTTATAAAAAATAAAGTCGAACAAATACCAAAAAATCCAAAATTCAATATTTTCAGGTGAAAAATCATACCAATAAAACTCAATTAATTAACAATTCTCAATAAAATGAATTCTAGGCAATTTCCACCCTGTTCTCTTTGCCGTTTTCAAATCGTTTTCTGTTTTCAATTTTTTAAAACAGTAAAAACACATTCTCTTTCTTATTTTCGAGAATGTGTTTTTGAAAACAATTTTTTTTTAATTTTTACTAAAAACACAAAATGAGGTTTTCAACGTTTTGGACGTTTTCTATGAAAAATGCCCCAAAATTGGAAAACACGCTCTTCCAGTTTTCCTCATCTCCTCTTCCTCACCTATTCTTCCAATCCCGTCTCTTCCATCTCTCTTCTCGACGCCGGCGACCCGCTCAAACACTGCAACCGACGACGAAGGAGATGCGCCAGTAGAACCCTAGTATTCCTTAGCCGCCTTTACAATTTCAAGGAAGAATTTCAGTATTAGCATAATAGCATTTCTAGTTTTGCTCTCCGTTGTATTTATTGACAGCTTATACTCTTGTAAGTGCTTCTCAGCGTCACTTATTAACATCATGGATATTTATGCGGAACGTATTTGATTTTGAATTGATTACAATAATGTTTTTACGTTATGATGTAAAATGCTGGGTGATTGACTTTTTGATGAATTTTGAATTCGGAGATTGAATTATTAGTGTATTTGGAAATTGGCTCCTCATGATAGACGAGATGGAAACAGAAAAATTGGTATTCTGAAGATATTGAATTATTTGTACTCGTTCTTTCCTGGCTTGTGAAGAATGAAAGCCTCAATAGTGAATTAAATGGGTTATTAAAAAACATTTGAAATTCTTGAACACATATTTAATCTCCTATGCACATTTAAATCCCCACTCATAAATCAATTAGGTACGCACTTCCCACACCCATAACACTATGTTACTTAAAATTCCTATATAATTTATTCTATAAATTCAATTAAGTCCCTAAAATTTTTAAATCCTTTGAAATATTAAATTTTTTCTAGAAAATTTCGGAATGTCACAGTATTTGATTTTGAATTGATTACAATAATTTTTTTGCGTTATGATGTAAAATGCTGGGTGATTGACTTTTTGATGAATTTTGAATTCAGAGATTGAATTATTAGTGTATTTGGAAATTGGCTCCTCGTGATAGAAGAGATGGAAACAGAAAAATTGGTATTCTGAAGATATTGAATTATTTGTACTCGTTCTTACCTGGCTTGTGAAGAATGAAAGCCTAGATAGTGAATTAAATGGGTTATTAATAGACATTTGAAATTCTTGAGCACATATTTAATCTCCTATGCACATGTTTTGAAGGATGATTGTTTGCTAGGGTTTGTAATTACCAAATCCTGCATTAGGTTCTTGATTGAATTTCCAAAGCAACTTGAAGGTTTCTGTAGGTGTCTTCAGCTGACTTGGTTAGTATAACTTGTTGTAATCTGCAATTGGTGAGGAGAGCCTACGGCTTGGTTGGCTTTCTTTTGGTTTGGCCCTGGTTCTGAATGGAGAGGACAAAAGTGAAGGTTGTGGGAACTCTCACCTCGTATCATATTGTGATGATTTTGGTGGTCAGTCTGTGGAGTGAAATCTTGAGCACATATTTAATCTCTCTTGCAAAACTATTAGTCTGTTGGCACGCCCAGTTGACACTAATGTGGTTCACTCTATAATAAAGAATGAGTTCTATAAGTACTATCCTAACTTTAAAACTGTTGTTTGAAACAGAGATGGGGAATCTACAATTGGCGAGGTTTTTGGACTGGAGAAATCAAGCATATGTGGTGATATTCAAGGTTGTTCAAGATCCTGAGTGCTTCTTCATGTCCCACATTTAAGTATTTGGTTCTTCAGTTCATGCCAAATGGAAGCTTAGAGAAGTGGCTTCACAGCAAGAGTGATGATCAAAGGCAGAGTCTCACTTTAAATCAGATATTGGAGATAGCCATAGACATTGCTTCTACAATGGAATATCTACATCATGACTGTGAAACTTCCCTTGTACACTGATCTCAAGCCAAGTAATGTTCTTCTGGATGAAGACGTGACCTCGAATTTATTAGGCAAATCTCGAGTTTGTTGTGTAAAAGTCTAGTAAGTTGGGCGAATCTTAAGTTTACTCAACTATCTAATTTCAAACACATAAATTTTTACCCACAACATCAACATTAAATTGCACTTCGTTTTTTGAAGTTGAACTATAAATTTAATTATTGTACCATTGATATTTTATTTGACTTGTGGAAAATATGTGTAACAAAAGCTACGGACTAAATTTCTCACATTATATGCATCCTTGAAACTATCTTTTTATTGCACTTTCTATGAAACTTGAGATTTTCCAAGTGGAGATTTACACACAAAACTCGAATTTTGATTACGAGTTACGTGCAAGAACAATAAGGATTTGTCAAATTTAATTTAATGTGTTTTTATATCTGGAAACAAATATTTCACTATTCACCAACTTCAAAATTTATATGTTATTTAATATTATATTAATATTAAACNCTTGAAACTATCTTTTTATTGCACTTTCTATGAAACTTGAGATTTTCCAAGTGGAGATTTACACACAAAACTCGAATTTTGATTACGAGTTACGTGCAAGAACAATAAGGATTTGTCAAATTTAATTTAATGTGTTTTTATATCTGGAAACAAATATTTCAAGATTCATCAACTTCAAATTTTATATGTTATTTAATACTATATTAACATTAAATTATTAAAATTTATTGAATAATCAGATTTCTTGAATAAAATATTATAAAAAAAAAAAATTCTCAAAATTTCAAAGTAAACGCGTTTTCCATTTTCATATTTTGAGAAACAGTTTTTCAGAATGACAAAAAGAACGCATTTTCAGAAACTTTAAAACAAACACTCAAAACACAAAATGAATTCAAAATTCAAAACACGAAATTGAAACACAAAGAGAATAGCCCCAGAATTCATTTTCTTTCTACCCAAATTCCATCCTTACAATCAAACGGACCACAATATTCATATTCAATGTGACCATAATATTCATATTCAATTTGCTCTACCTCACCGCCACCATTGGCGACGATGTTGAAGAAAAGGGAGCGGTGATGTACGTCGCACGAGGCCGTCAGAGAGGCTTCTCTCTATTTGATGCGGATCGAACACCACAAACTCCGACCACTGTCTCTCTATTTTCTACAGATTTGGTGGCTTTGGGTTAGAGATATTTTGGTTGGTGTTGGTGTTGGTGGCGGTGGCGGTGCCATGGTAATGGCGATATCGGTGGAATGGTTCAAGCGGTGCGCCTGTCTAAATATTAGGTTTGGCTATTGTTTTATGTTTGTGTTGATGGCGTGGAGGTGGCGATGGTTCCATGGTTGTGGTGTCTCAATGACATAGTGGTTTTCATAGATTTGTTTGTGGCATTGGTTTTTGTTGGTTGCTTTGGTGGTAGATCTAGCGGTTGGGGTGATTCGATGGTGATGGTGGTTTTGTAGTTGAAAATGGTAGTTTGTTGGTGGTTGTGATGGTGGTTTTGAAGTTGAAAATGGTAGTTTGGTGGTAGTGGTGGCAACGAGGCTGCATTGCTTTCGGTCAGTGCCATGGCGGATATAGATTGGGTGGGATAGGTAGTTGGATTAACAAGGTTCATGACCCATTATTGATATTGTGATTGATAAAAAAATGTGATCAATAATCCACGACCATTAAATAATATGTGACATAAAAATTTGAGTTGTAACTTATAAAATTTGTGATTTGTGATCGATAAATAAATTGTGACCTATAAGTTTTATGATTTGTGACCGATAAATAAATCGTGACCTATAAGATTTTCTGATTTGTGATCGTGAAATAGTTCGTGATAATGAAATAAGTTGGGATTTATAAAATTTGTGATTTGTGACCAATGAATAATATGTGATTATACTAATTTGATAAATTCGTGATCGTAAAATAATTCATGATCTATCAAATTTTTAATTGTGACCGAAAAATTATTTATAACCAATTAATTTAATAATTTGTGATTAAATTTTATAGAATTACGACCTTATATTTAATTTATAAAATATATTCTTAATTAATTATTTCAAAAATAAATTTTAATAGATATCTAATTTTTGAAATTTTAATCCTTCTATCTTAATTTTTGAATGAATAATACTTAAAATTTTTCCTTTTATAAACTGTGTAAAGCCCAAATACCGATGAGATTTATAACCCGGGCCTGTTTGAAGTCTTATTGACAGGAGGGGAGAAGCGGCTTTAAGGGTTTCCTAAGCACCTATTTATCTCTCGTCTCAGTGATTTCTTCTCATCTTCTTCGTCACCAAACTTGGAAGGTAATATTATTTCAGATTTATTTGTGTAAAAAAGGATTTATGCGTTGTTTTGGCACTCGATTGATTTGATTGCTGTGAACGATTTAATTTCAATGAATCATATTAGCATTCCGCTTTGTGTATATAGAATCTAGTCTGGTCAGGAATCCAGTTTCCGGGTGCTTGATTGCCATTAATGAGCAGTCAGGAGCGTATTTTCTCTAGAAAAGGAGTTTGTGCGCATGTTCTTGTTCCTAATTGTTGGTTGCGCTATGACTTTCTCATGTAAGAGTCAAGATCGGCTTTTGGTGGAAACTTTATTTCCCTGTTGAACTGCACATCAGTACTATGTTAGGGGCTATAGATAGTGAGTTTGCATTGCAAGTGATTCTTCTTCTTCCTTCTCCCCGGACATTGAACTTTAGGATGATTGTAAGGAAAACGGCCAGCTTCTGTTACTCTTGGTAGCGTGCCGTAAAAGGACTATACTTAATGAAAAATGCCATCTTGAAGTTTTTATTTTTCTAGGTCATCTTTTCCTAATGTCTGCTTAGTATTTTCAGCGCCTGAATTGCGCCGCCTTTCCAATTACACGTAAAGAATGAACTTTGACAAAAAGTTAGTTCTATAACTATGATAACTATCAACTATATTGACTCATGAATATCTACATTTATTCAGACCCTTAGGGATGCCACCAAGTACAGGATGCCGCAAAAGGTTGGAAACAAACTTTAAGAGTTTATGAATTATTCACCCGGTGTGACACAAAGGTAATCCACCTAGATTTTCACTGCAACATTCCTTTGAGCTTCACGCGTTAGCTGGCCCCCGATCCTAGTAGACCTAGGGCGAGTACCCATCGTTTAGAGCATGAACTACTAGGGTATCTATTCGTGCTTGCTCCACATGCTTCCGCACCCATTCTATGTAGAGACCCATCCAAATTTTCAGTGCCAAAGAGTTGCACACATGCTAACATGCCATTTTAGGCATTGACCATTGTATGTATGTTGACGCGAAATAAAGTGCTCGTTAGTATACTGGATGTAGTTCATAATGAACCCAGTCAGTTTAATCTGGGTTGCCTCAATGGAGCTAAGAAAGTGTTAATTAGCAGAGACAAAGTCCCCTTTCTAAATCTGAATCTTAAACACAGATTAGGTCCAAGGGTTCTGTGTTGGCATGTGGAACTCCCAATTTTCCAGTCTTCTAGTGTCATCATGCATTATACCATACCACATAATTTGTACCAAAACCCTTTCAATTGTAAGAATCCTTGCACGAGGCAGTACTTTTAGCTGTAGAATATTATTTGCATAATAAGATTGTATGTAGTCTTTGAAGGCTATTCTCAACACTGCTTCCCATTAATTATGGCAACTTATTCCTTGCAGGTGATGGTCTTGTATGTACTATTTACCAATAATAATTATAGGATAAGTACCTTCTGTTTTATTAGGAAAATTTCTGTAATAATAAAAACACACACCATTCATCTAGAATTTCTACTGCTAAGGCATTATATTTCCTCAGATTCTTTTAATTGAGTTTGTGCATATTAAGCAATTCTAATTTCAATATGTATCTTAGATTCTTAACCTTTTTTTTGTTGATAAATTGCAGGAAGGCCTGTAGATTGGTATGTTAATTAGGAACTGGCACTACTTTCTTGAGACTGGACTATTTGTGGCTTGACTCCCTTTCTGATACAGCAGTTTCTTTAACGCTATTCTGAATGATTCTGCATGTTCAAAAATCTTCTATCTGCATTATTTTGCTCTGGTATTAATTTTATTGTCTTGGTTCATATTTGCTATTCCTCCTTTATCCTCTCTGTGATACATGCTATTTCTTTTCTTATCCTTTTATTTTTTTGGTGCTTGTGCACACCTTTCCATAAAACTAAAACCAACTTTATATCTTGTAATTTCTTTGGTATCATTCTTAGTCATGTTTGAACGAAAATCTTTCTTGATGTTATGCACCTGCTTCACACAGCATACATTATCATTTGAGCTTCTGTTTCATTTTCTATCTGTTAACCGGCTTTTATACTATATGTCCTTTATCCAAAACCTACTTCTTTGGAACCCATTATATTTTTATACAGTGACCTGTGGCCAATGAACTGATGAAGGCTAAATGTTCCTATTCCTTTGAGAGTTTTTTTCTTGCCCACCATATGTTAACTGTATACTTCTTCCCATGAATTCTGCTGGTTTCTTCAGAGTGGTCTTGCAATCTTATATATAACTAAATAAGATGCCAAAGGAGAATGGAAATGACCGCCAAAAGTCGACCGATTCTTTTGAACGGGTGGATTTTGATGGAGACCAAAATAATGGAGAGTTAATGGATGAAGAAGAAATTGAGTATGAAGAAGTTGAAGAGGAAGTAGAAGAGGTAGAGGAGGAATTAACTGAAGAGGAAGAACCAGAAGAAGAAGTAGAAGAACATGAGGAGGAAGAGGCTGATATTGCTAATGGAGGTGAAACTAGAACAGGGCTCATTGCCAATGCATCGAAAGTTGAGAATGAGGATGAGACTCAAAAACATGCTGAACTGCTTGCCCTTCCTCCTCATGGTTCAGAAGTATATATTGGTGGAATTTCTCAAGATACTACAGAGGAAGACTTGAGAGGTTTTTGTGAGTCTATTGGGGAAGTGGTCGAGGTATGCTTTATGGCTGCTGTTTGTGGAAGTATTACTTTTTCCCTTTTTAATCTCTAATTTCGTTATATGTTTTCATATCTAGGTCCGAATAATGAAAGGCAAAGATTCTGGTGAGAACAAGGGCTTTGCTTTTGTGACCTTTAAAAATGTTGAGTTTGCATCTGAAGCCATTGAAAAGCTGAACAGGGCTGAGTTAAATGTAATGTGCTTCTTTACCATTTTAGTTGAGGATTGTTCCTTTTATCCATGAACCACTAGTTTCTTCCTACTATATTATTTTCTCTCTCCCTATGTATGCTCATCTCCTCTCCCTTCTTTCTCTTTCTATCACTCAGGGGAAAAAGATAAAATGTTCTCCATCTCAAGCAAAGCACCGGCTGTTTATTGGTAATATTCCTAAGAGCTGGAGTGATGAAGATCTGAAGAAAGCAGTCACAGAAGCTGGGCCCGGTGTTACTTCTGTGCAACTGGTTAAGGTAATTCCGTGAAATCTCAGTGATGTTTTTTTTATCAATTTTTTCTGCATAATATAAGTTTTGCACTTTTTCTTCACTACGTGTCAACTTTGAGATTGCAGGACACGAAGAACTCTAATAACAATAAGGGATTTGCCTTTATAGAGTACTATAATCAAGCTTGTGCAGAATACTCAAGGCAGAAAATGACAAACCCAATTTTTAAGCTTGAGAATAACACTCCAACTGTGAGCTGGGCTGATCCTAAAAATTCTGATTCGTCAGCTGCTTCACAGGTTTACAAATATTTGGTTCTCTATTTTGATCTTTAAACTTTGTTCTTTATAGTTGATAAAGAGGGCAACAAAGGTGCTATATTTCCATCTTAAATGATCCAAGGTTTTCGTTTGTACAAATACTTGTATGGACTGGTGGCTTCTTAATCTAAACATTTCCTACTTCTGGTGACGAGGATGTTCGTGTATATATAGGTAGATGTGATTCACAGAATAGCAATGTTGAATTTCTTCAAGATGAAATACAAATTATTAACTGAGGAGCTCATGAGCTTCCACTGTGTCAAACCCTTTAAATCAAGCAAGAAAATTGGGGTTTATGTGCTCTAAACATATGAAAACTGTACAAGCTCAAGACTTCTGATAGACAATGAAGAGTTGTCCTCACCATAAGTATTCATAAGTTGAATGTTTATGCACTCAAATTGCAATTTACATAGTTACCACAATTTTTTAATATTGTCGTGAATGGAAATATGGAACACATGTTCTGTTTTATGACATCGTACAACTTGTAATCTTTACTGTATATATCAACTTGTGCTAAACAGTCCAGTGCAGTTCTTCATTTCCAGAATATTAAGAGGATATAAACAGATCAGAATATTATGTTGAAGTTGTTCCAGATTTAAACAATTTTAAGCTGTCGCAGTTATTTTTGCAGGTTAAGGCAGTGTATGTGAAGAATCTGCCAAAGGACATAAATCAGGATCAGCTTAAGAAGATTTTTGAATGTCATGGGAAGATCTCAAAAGTGGTCCTACCACCAGCAAAGCCTGGAATGGAGAATAATAGAATTGGTTTTGTGCATTTCTTTGATAGGTCTAGTGCTATGAAAGCACTGAAAAACACTGAAAAATATGAAATAGATGGTGAGCGCTTCCGTAATTTGTTGTGTATCTGTTGCTGTTTGTGAAGGGAATAACTGCCGACCTTGATTGAGCAAAAACCTAGTGCATGATTTTGGCTGTGTTCATTCCTTCTCAGGGAAAATACTTGAGTGTTCACTTGCAAAGCCACAGGCAGAGCCGAAGTCCACTGGAGGATCAAGCATACAAATGCCTGGCCTGCTTCCAACTTATCCACCTGCTGTTGGTTTTGGTTTTGCGGGTGGATCATATGGTGCTCTTGGTGGTGGTTTTGGTGCAACTGGTTTTGCACAGGTAGGTCACATGCACATTATTCCCTTAAATCATTTGGACGAAATTCGAGTGAATTTTAATTAATTGAAAGTTGACATATTTCTGATTAATCATTATTGTTCTAAGATTAGGTTCTAGTGTCTATTACTTATTAACTATTCAGCTTATTATGCCTAGCTTCAACTTTCCACAGCGTTCCACAGTTTCTTTTTTTTTTTAATAGTACCAATTCCAGATTTCAGCGAGCTAATTAGGCAATTGTGTTCCTTGAAGTTTCCGTAAAAGTTGAAGATGCAGATTTCCCTATCTTTTAGCCTTCATTAGGTCACACTTCTTTCTTGTGTTTGTTGTGTATTATTCTTCACCATTTGTCATCAATATTTTTAGTATTATGCCTGTTGAAAGCATCCATCCGTTACCAAATTCCCTTTTCCCCGTCAAATCCATTTATGTTTTGCCAAAACGATGCTTTTAGTCCTATCCTGATCCCTAATTATATTTTGAGATTGGCTGGTAGGTTTGGCCAAGAACGCACACTATGAACAGTTGTTAACCTGTCTTTCTTCATTTTATTATGTTAATACTAATATAGCTAATAATAAGTCATTCACATCTATGCCTCTAAATTCTGTTAGGAGAATCCATTGCTACACTTTACTTGAAGGCACCGGAAAAATCAGTGGCAAAGAAGCTCGTCAAGTAGGTTTTTGGGCATTTCCCATCCTCATAGATATCCTGTAGATATTTGTACTCTGAGGTCTGGTTGAACTTTTTCACAAGAGATCCAGGAAGACATTTTACGTTTACAAATAAATCCTTGAATAATAAATTGATATTTCTCTAGATCATCAAGGGCGAACTATTTTTTATTTCTACTGCTATTTCCGAGATTATTGAAAGCATATTCCATGTATTGATTGCACTTATCAGGGAGAGGAAAGAAAGGATTTTGTCCTTTTGCAGGAAGAGTCAAGGTCGTTAAAATTGGGATCCTGCCTATAATAATTTCAGGTCTTACCTGGATTTAATTGAAGTGGAAATATGAAGATGGGGGTGGTGGTAAATTCTGCATCAATTTAAATTAAAACCATAAAAATGCGAAAACAGTTGAAGGAAAATGAGTGGCTAACCGTTAAGTCTTATTCTTGTTGTTTGTGGAAAGGTTTGGTTTTGGTTCACATTTGTACTATGTGTTTTTACTTCTAAAATAGTATTTGTGCACTACATGCACACTATTTCCGAACTGATCAAAAAATTGGTTTTGCCTTCTGCTTTGTCCTATGCATACATTAATTTAAAATGGTTTTCTTTTTAATTTTGCACGCCTATATCAATTTCTATCTGACTTGCAGCCTATGGTCTATGGAGGAGGAGCAACCCCTAATGGCATGGCCATGATGCCTATGCTTCTGCCTGATGGACGGATTGGATATGTCTTGTAAGCTACCGTGCATTTTATTATTATTACTGTTGTGTGGGCATCCTTTACTGATTCAGTTTTAAAAGACAAAAAAAAAAAACCAACTGAATTTTATTAATGTCGAGGAAAACTTAATTTTCAGAGAAATTGGAAGTAGGTATAATCTGCATTAAAGGTGCAGGGAGAATGAGAGGAACTATTTTTGATCGTGTCTGTAGATTATATGTAGCTCATGGGCAGCTATTCCTGTTTATGAAGGACCTAAGGTTTTTAATGCAACTATTTGCTAATATATAGACCCCCATAAATCTTAGAATGCAGAACAGAAATAGGCCAACCGTTCACTGCCCTTCTCCTGTTTACTTCACCTTGCATATGTAGCAGAAGTCAACTTAAACCCAATTCTGCCTCCATAAATTCACGCTTAAAAAAAAATTTCTATTGAATTAAGCTAGGTTCATGAGAAAGCGACCAAAATTCTAATTTTATACTGAGCAAATTTTTGTGTAATTACAATTGAGAAAAGCCCAGGTTTTGAAACTCTACACATTAAGCCCCCTGTTTGTCTCCCATTCTTTCAAAACTTTTTTTTTTTTTCTACATCCTCATTTTCAGCCACACATTTACACTATAAACAATTTTACATATGAACCCAAAACTTCTTCCTACTTTTTAACCACACATTCTCCAAAAATTCACTGTTTAAAACAATGTTTTACCAAAAAATTGGCTGCCAAACAGGGGCTAAAACACTTTCTGACTGTGGGTTAGGCTGGATATGTTCAAATACACACCCCCATTGCAGATACAAGTTTTGACTAACTCGTGTATCTGTTGCTAAGCATATGAATGCATAAAGTTACTTCTGAGTTTTGATGTGCACAATTCTACGATTTGAGGACTCATGACTGTTTTCCAATATTTGCACATGCATATTTTTCATAATTTTGGGGGCTTTTGAAAAGCGACGGAGAATTTTTTGGAGAACTCTGTTGAAGGCTTTGAGGACCCTATTCCTTTTATCATGTTTTTAAGAATCTGAAGATGATATGGGGAAGAGAAAGTACGGGTTGTCTAAATTGATTTTTTTCTGTAGAGAAGACTGACCATGTCCCTGGTACTTCATAAGTTTGATTATTATGGTGGCTTTTCTTGATTTATGTGGTGACATGTGAGACAGCGAACTCTTCTATTCTCTTTGGAGTTAGGGTTGTGTGGGATGTTCCTTCTCAACGCTATTTCGAGTCTTCAATTCACTTATCTTTGATATGATACTGGATCAAATCTTATGGCGTGAATCCTAATACATATTTTGTTGGTCCATTTGGCCAAGGGAAAAAGGATTCCTGTAGATAGAGGCCTAATTTCTTCTTCTGTTGCTTGCAGACAACAGCCAGGCATGCAATCGCGTACCCCTCCGACTCCAAAAGGTGGCGGTAGCAGGAGTGGTAATAGAAGTGACAGCAACTCCAACAGGGGGAGAAACAGCAATGATGGTGGACAGGGGCGTCGGTATCGTCCCTATTAATGGTTTTCGTTCTCGACTTTGTAGAACATCATTGCTGTAGTCCAATTTAACCTTATAAATTCAGAACACGTTTGTCCAATGAATTCAGATATATTTTCGTTTTGTGGTTTCTATGAAGTTGATAAGTAATCCAAGCTTTATAAATTTAATTACAACTGCTTGAGATGGACTTGGGAAAGTGTTATGGAAATGCATCTCTCTTTCGTTTTTTTATTGTAACTCAATATTCCTTTAAATATAAAAATCGTTCACCAAAGAACTTAGGGTCCGTTTGATTGCAAATGTGGAAAATGAGTGGAAATAAAATGTTTTACTGGGAATTGCATTACCTAAAATTTGTTTTACTGAGAATTGTAATTAATTGTATTTGATTGGTATAATTTTTCATCTGAAAAATATTGAAAGTTTGGTGTCCGTTTGACTTTATTTTTTATGGAAATTGTCTAATAAAGTAATATTTTTTTTACTATTGCGTCTAAAATTTGTTCAAATTACCAAAA